>JBBPOD010000114.1:0-30746 GCA_038091255.1 Tylopilus intermedius | reverse complement strand
CCCACTCCACGGAACAGCGAGCAAGCCTGCCAGTCGAGCATCCACAGCGTGTTATGTAATGCTCGATGAAAAGAATTGAATGCAAACTCATCTTGTTGGTGGCGCCTTTCCGAAGGGCATTGTCGAATTGGTGCACCTCGGAGGCTCGGACTCCCTAGCCGGACGATGCTGAAGAAGGGTCATGTCAAAACACTTCGCAGAAGATGAAGATGAAACATTGACATATGAACTGGATTCGATGGCAGGATGTCAATCTGCACATAACAATCAGCCGACTATTGGGCGCTGGCACGGTACATGCAACAGCGCTCAGCGCTCATGTTCAGGATGGGGAAACTATGCCAGGTCTCCCGTGACAGTTATTTACTACTTCCAGGCACATGAATGCGTCGGTAAGGCTGCTTGGGTTCACTGTGGAGCCTGCCCTATGATAAGCACGACGCACCATTCTGGACGAAGAAGCAGATTGTATTAGCCGAAATAAGTCTGCCAGTGGAGTTCTGCCAATGACAGCGAATGTTGCCGGCGACGAGGTTGATGATCCCAAGAATGGATCGTTTACAAAATTACGCAAATATGAGGTGCGCGATCTTTTGTTTGATTCTCCGAGCGGCTACGAGGGGGTCTGGAATCCGACAGCGTCTGCCGTAATGTACGGAAGGCAAACTCAATTGCGGCTGGGCAGTCGGTTCTCGCCCGTGACAGGGCGGGAGTAATTAATTCATGTGTCAAAGAGCCGCTCACCCGTCAGGAATGATGAAAAAACTAACGGAATGTTACAACAATAATCTAACGGACCGCCCAAACTCAAGATCTGGCGTCAATGAGGACAAATAACGTACAAAAGGACACGTTCAACCAGGGTTCGTACTCTCAGTGATCCTTCCGCGTTCACGTCCTCTCGTTTGTTTTGAATTGTCGCTCTTTTTCTACATCCTCAAGATGCATCTCCCCGGTGACGTGACTACTGTCGCGACAGTGTACGGTTCAATGCTACTCGGCACATGCATTGGTTGCATGTAAGATTCCAACAGCGTTCGTTTACTTTTCACCGCGCTGACAGACGACTAGTTTGACCGGAGTTGTCTTTGTACAATCCGTGCTGTATTATAAGTTATACCCTGGCGACTATGCCTGGACGAAGGCTCTGGTGTGTTCACATATCACTGGGTTCCCAAAACGAGTCCACTAACAAGGTCTCGACTTGGAGGTTTTTGCGGTTTGGGCGTTCGACATGGCGCACACGATCTGTATCGTCACCGCAACATGGCAGTCAGTCATCGTCAACTTCAATCAGCCACAAAATATGGACATGATTCCATCGTGAGTCATCCACTATCTTTGTCTCAGTCGTTACTCATTTTCGTAGTGCGCTTGGGGTATGTGCGCGGCTTTTGGAGCATATATTTCGCGGCTAGACCACTTTTCATAGCTTTCTGTGGCCGTAACTGCCTTGGTCACCTTCATGGTTCACTGGTCCGTTTTTTCCTGACAAGTTCTCCCGTCGTAAAATGCTGAGAATCTATTTTGTCGTAGCTTCTTCGCAAACAGGATTCGAATGTGTAAGAAACAGTTGCGTATGGTTTCACACCATTAATGCCTTTACAGTGACGAAGAAATGGTATATCGCTGCCCCTGTGGTACGTGAACTATGTCCATTTTTCATTCGGTTTATGCGAACTTAACATTCTAGGTGTTCCTTGCCTTCCTGCGTCTTTGTGAGTGGCTGCGTTTTACTCGCTGATAAATGACTGGCTGACAATCAACTTAGTCTCCGCTTGTGGTATGTACTATGTCTTGATCAGTTGGATGGTTGACTTCATATTCCTTGGCATCTGTAGTCTCGACGAGCGAGATGTATGTTACCTCCCATTTGGTTGTTCGTCGTTCTAACCTACTTTCAGTATCCGCTTGAAACAATACTCCTTGTTCATCAAGCCTTATCCTTCGGTGAGAATCTCACGTTGCATCATACTTATTTACTCTATTAATGTAGGCCCTTTAGTGGGTCTTCACGCTTGGTGTCACGCTCTCCGCCTCGGTGGAGATCATCATCACCGCGGTTATGATTATCTTCCTTGGGAGCAGAAAGACCAGCTTCGCCAAGTAAAGAATCGTGTTGTTTCATACGGACAGCTGCTGATGCACCCTCCAGCATGAACCACGTCATCAACTCTCTGATTCTGTACACGCTAGAAACAGGTAGCATCACTTGGTACGCTGATCGGAATCACCTCTTTTCTTCATTGTCTGACAGCCCCTGAAAAGTCTCGTCACGATAGCCTCGTTGCTCTGTGTATGTTGTCCCGAGCCCTCTATATTTTCTTTTCGTTGACATTTATGTTCTCAGTGGCTACTCATGCGTCACAACCTGATTTTCCTCGGGATGCACTTTGCCATTGCCAAGCGTACGTTGTTGAATTTTAAGTGCTAACTGGTCAGCTTATGTTACATCGACTCCAGTTTATGCTAACTCGCTCCTTGCTACGTATGTTTACCCGCGAAGCACAATTATCGCCGCTGACATCGCTTTCTAGGCTGAATACGCGGAAACGTTTCAGAGTCGATCGCTTGAACACAAGTGAGCGGGACCAGAACAACGGCATTGGCCCGCTGCCTAGCCCCATCAACAAGAGTAATTTCTCGGTAGTGAGTTGTCAGCCAGTGTCGTCCGATCCGATCTAAATTAGTTTGCGTATTTTTTTTAATCAAACAGAACCGAATGTTGGTCCCCGCGCCGCCAATGAAGGGTGTACGTATTTTTATCGTTAGACTCTTCCATTCCTAAAGATGTGAACTCACAGCTTAACGTCAACGTCGAAACCACTGTCGTCTCTCAGATTGACGAAGACAGGGATCACTATGATGTCGAGACGACGCCAACCGACTCACAGACTCTCAGAGCATATTCCCACGACGAGCAGTACAACGCCATGGACCGCCTCAGCTCAGACAGGGAGGACGAGAAATACCCCCATCTTGTATGAACACGTCTTATCCTACACCCAAGTGCGGCTCTGGATATACCCGTTCGAAGGGAGGTCATTTTCATGCAGATGTTTGCGCGCCACTCCTTGGCTGCTGTAACATAGTTCAACACTATTCCCCGCGCCCGCCCACGATGCTCCTTATCTTGCAGGGTTGTTCTCCCTACCCTACTTTATCTCGAGCGTTTTTCGCTTACTTCCAGGCTCTTCCACCACCCCTTCGTACATGGTTTGTTCTCGGAGTAGTCGTGCTGTTGTTACCTACTGTCTAAATGTGTCTTGGGCAATTCACATATATGCAAGCCCTGTGCTCTGGGAGTTGGTACATTCATCAGTATGTTCGAATCCTGAAATTTGAGACTTCTGATGCAACGAGGCACGAATGGAGTCCGGACGAGCGTCGCTTAGCGGCGGCACTTTCTCTTCCATGCCATCTCCCCGCTCGCGCCCATCCCCTTGGCCTTGTCCCCGTCCTTTGCTGCACACACTCTTTTCTACACACATTAGTCGCTCCTTTGTAGTCCCCACACAGGAAGTCCGTCCCGACTTCGCGGCCGCGGCCTTCCTCGACGTCAGACAAGCGCTGATAGGTGCTGACATCCCAGACGATGAACAGGCCGTACCGTACTACAGCGCCTGAACGAAGCTTGGGGGGAGGACCACCCGCAGCGTGGTGAAGCATGGCTGGCACAACAAGAAGAGAGAGCCAGAGAAGCTGAGCAGGCTTGCAATACGCCATACAGAAGACCTCCTCGTTCGAGTACGAGTACCATCCCTCCTCCCGATGAACTAGCGAGCTCACTTCTCTCCCCATCCCCTCTCTCTCCCTCCCTCACCCATGCCACCTCTGACGTCCGCCCTCAGCGGGAAGCCCTAATGGCTTTCCACCCCCTCCCGGCGGCAGCACTAAAGCGAGCCACTACCAGCCACAGCGCATAGAGGCCAGTGCCTCTCGCCGCCGTGACTCCCGCTTCCTCCCCCTCCGAGTCCCGCGATTGCTTCTGGCCGTGGTCCACTCGGTATTGAACAGTGGGAGAGCGGCGCTTTCCTCATATAGCCGTGCAACCACATCCAGATCCTCGCACCCTACATGCAAGGACAATTCACCATCTATCCAGTACACTGTTAGACACCCCTTCGATGGGTCGCACCTGCCTCCTATCTGCCGGGTTCACTTCACTATTGGTAATCGCTTTGCCCAGTAAGACTAAGATCATATATTCGAGCTGAATGGCATGAATAATAATATTACCCCATAATTATGCTGAGACTTTGAGCGCGTGCTGATTCAAGCTCAAGTTGGCGGAGTCAAGCCTGCGCACCAACCACCATGTCTGCCGTAATGGCCCCTGGCAGTCCAATTTTCAGCGCTTCCTCAGATACACTCCTGCTCTCTTGATTCCCGATGCTCTCCAAGGACTATACCGTTGTCGTTGGCACTGGCCCGTACAGCGACATGTTGCGCACCTCATCAGATATCTAAGCATCCAGCAACCTCAGGCGAAAATGTAACTCGTGCGACCATGACGACGCACTGCAAGTTCTTTGCGACGAAGAACCCCTGGAAGTTAGTATGTACAGGTTCCTAACTACAGGATTTTCAGATTTAGAAAGCTTACTTGGGTTTCTCATCTATGTCCATGATGTCCTGAAAGGTCGGTTGGATCCAACGTTTCGGTATGACATCGTGGCTACTCGTGTGGGGGACTTGAATTATTCTCGGATCCTCCGTCGTGTCCGAGGTTCTTTCGCTGGTCACACACGCCTCCGCGTACGCGTGGTTCAGCTGAGTAACCTCGGGAAAATCTCGAGAGCGGGGTACATTCCAAACACCGGATCAAAAGATCACGACGTGCGATAATCGCATCGAATTTCAAACCGCGGGCCTATAGCTTCTTCACACCATCCATCCGCCGGCTTATATTAGGGAGACGTCGCCAGCTGCGTAGTACCTTTATCGAACGCTCGCGCTCTGTCTAGGCTATCCCGATCACACTACATAAACAATTTTCTGACATTTGTCCCATCAAAAAAACAATGACCGTCGTTAAACTCGAATTTGATCCCAAGAACATGCCATTTCGAAGGCTTGGCCCTAGTGGTCTCCGAGTTCCGGTGTTTTCCCTCGGTGGATGTACGTTGCTTTGACGTGACATCGGGTGGTGGACTGGGTCACTCATGTCAGTTTGTTTCTGATGGCAGGGCTCACACTTGGAGGCACCGTTACTGGCGATCCGGTGAAGGTTCGTGATCTCAAGCTACCTTGTCATTGCCCGCATCGTAGTGACGCATCGATGGCAGGAAATCATCAGAGTCGCGTTTGAGAACGGGATCAACATGTTTGATACTGCCGAGGCTTACGCCAAGGGCAAGTCCGAGGAGGAAATGTGAGGCGGCCCCCGCGTTCGTTTTTGTCGTGCCAGACGTTTTTTTAACCCTCGTCAGGGGACGTGTCATCAAGGAACTTGGTCTTCGCCGGACCGACCTGATCATCACTACCAAATTATTCTGGGGCCTGCGCAGTGGGCCGAACGATGGTGGTCTCTCAAGGAAACAGTATGTTTGTGTTCACATCTAGTTCTCCCTGCAACTTACATCCTCGGAGCATCATCGAAGGAACCAAGGAGTCATTGCTGCGTCTTGGTCTTGACTACGTTGATGTTATCTTCGCTCACCGTCCAGACATATCGGGTAGGAGGCTTGTAGTTACACGAAGGGATTGGTGACGATGGTCTTTGTTGACAGTACCTATGGAAGAGGTTGTCCGTGCATTCAACTGGGTAATTGAGAAGGGTTGGGTACGTCCTGTCTAGTGCCTCATCGACACTAATCCATCTGTGCTTGCTAGGTCCACTACTGGGCAACGTCTGAATGGTCCGCGTATGAGATCGAGGAGGCTCATCGTAAGTACGATGGAATGGAAGTCGTAGTATAAGCTCACGCGACACGCAGACGTTGCCACTCGACTCGGTCTACATCCCCCAATTGCTGAACAATGCCAGCACAAGTATGTCAGTTTTCCTCTTGTGTGCGATCTGGCTAACATCTCACACAGCATGTTCCATCGCGAGCGCCCAGAGAAGGAGTATCGGTACGATGATATCAGTTGTAGGAATATTGGCTCACGGCTTGATTTAGTCCATTGTATAAAAAGTACGAACTCGGCACCACTGTTTTCTCTGCACTCGCAAGTGGTCTGTTGACTGGGAAGGTATGGTTAAAATGGAGTAAAACAAGTGGGGAAATTCTCACCTATCTCACAGTACAATGATGGCATCCCCGAGGGCACTCGATTTGCGACGCATTCTAATTTCTTCAAGGGGACAGTAGAGAGTCTTCAGAAAGAGGAAGGTTTCACGAAGATCAGGAAAGTTCAAGAGCTCTCAACACTCGCCGAGCAGGGTGAGGGACTGAGATATTCTCACCGTGTTTCTTTGATCTACCCTGAACGTATACAGAACTCGGCTGTTCTGTCACTCACTTGGCCTTGGCTTGGGTCGCGAAGAACCCAAACACTAGCACCGTCATCCTCGGCGCATCAAAGCCAGAGCAGGTTCTTGACAACTTGAAGGCCCTCGAGGTAATCCCTAAGCTGACGCCGGAGATCATGAGCAAGATCGAGGCCATTCTAGACAACAAGCCGGCAGCGCCGGTATGTGGTTTGGTATTTTAGACGGAGAAAACTAGCCTGATCGATATAACGACGCTGTTTTCAGCCCTCCTTTGGCCGTCCTCCTCTCGATCCTTTGGGTCGTCTGTGAGCTATCGTGTGGGTTCGCCCGGTCACGGACTTCAACACAAAGCACCGATGTCGTATGGAACGCGTTGTCAAAGTAGCTTACCAAGAACTTTCTGAATGTACCACCATTCCGGATCTTGTGACTACACAGGATGTGGAGCGCTGTGAATGCTGCTATGAAAATCTCGACCCGCGGACTAGCATCGTTCTCGGGGAGTGCAGGCCATCCAGTGAGCAGGCTGCGTTTAAATAACCCTTGGTTTAAGCGAGAGACTATTGATGATCCAGTGCTGCGCCTTGCATGTGACTGAGGCAGCTGATCTTTTTGCCGACGGGGCGGCCGAGGGCTTAATGTGCTATCCAACCCGTATAAATCAGGCTCTCGATTGGTTCTCAGAGACCGTGGTATTTCTTCACTGATCACTACTGACCATTCGCTCCGCTGGAATTAATTTACGCAAGTCGGACCGAAAGGAAGGGCTTGCTTAGCAATGCGAGCGCAATGAGGGAAAAAAATCCATATATATTGAAGCTCGACATGTCAGCGACCGAGTGATCGCACCTTCGATCACGGCTCACTGCGACTTTCCCCAGCGAACGACCCACTCTGAAAGAGATCGCCCTTCATGTCCACTGTCAAGCACGAATTCGACCCCAAGGGTGTGCCATTCCGCCGCCTCGGCCCTAGCGGCTTACGGGTTCCGGTCTTCTCACTGGGTGGATGTGCGTGATCATGTTCCTACCAGTCGATACGTGTCTTATCGGCCAACGTCCCAGGGCTGACTTTGGGAGGGACCGTTATCGGCGACCCAGTGAAGGTGAGCGACGATATCATGAGTTTGAAGGACTAGTGCTCATGCCTGTCAAAAAGGAAATCATCAAGGTCGCGTTTGAAAATGGTATCAACATGTTCGATACCGCTGAGGGCTACGCCAAAGGTCGTTCAGAGGTCGAAATGTCAGGCTCCGAGAATACTTGGCGGTGTTCGCGACGTGCTTACGGTTACGATTCCCAGGGGCCGTGTTATCAAGGAACTCGGTTACCGCCGAACGGACTTGATTATCACGACCAAGCTGTTCTTCGGTACTCGCTCTGGTCCCAACGATACTGGTCTGTCTAGAAAACAGTTAGTCCACTTTGCCTCCGTCTTCTGTCGGGGAGCTATCACTTATCTGCAATTTTCAGTATCATTGAAGGTACCCAGGCTTCCCTTGAGCGCCTGGGTCTTGACTACGTTGATGTGATCTTCGCCCACCGTCCCGATTACTCTAGTGAGTATGTAATTATTACGATCGGTGCAGGTGCTGACACGGAACAGCTCCCATGGAGGAGATTGTCCGTGCATTCAACTATGTGATCGAGAAAGGTTGGGTTAGTATGTCTATGTTCATTCGGGAATATGCCTCATGGTTGCTTCAGGCATTCTACTGGGCAACATCAGAGTGGTCTGCCCGTGATATCGAGGAAGCATACCGTGAGTGAATCTCAAGTGCTGAAGCTCCTGTTCTGACAATATTACAGACGTTGCGGACAAGCTGAACCTCATTGCCCCGATTGCCGAGCAATGCCAGCACCAGTACGTTTTTCTACTTGTAGCACGAATGTATAATCGCTCAACCTAACCCAGCATGTTCCATCGTGAACGTCCCGAGAAGGAATATGCACCCTTGTACAAAAAGTATTCCATCGGCACTACTGTGTGGTCAGCACTGGCGAGTGGTCTCCTCACTGGGAAGGTATTCCGCATTCCACAGCACTCCAGTCTGCTGTCTAACCCGGCACGTCCGTTAGTACAACAACGGCATTCCAGAAGACTCTCGTTTCGCTACGCACTCTGACTTTTTCAAGGACACTCTAAAGAGTTTCAACGAAGAGGAGGGTCGCACCAAGATCAGCAAGGTCCAACAACTTTCTCAGCTTGCAGAAGCAGGTTCGTATCCGATAATACTAATGTTTAATGTGTTTCGGGCTGAATATATGTGGAGAACTTGGTTGCTCCGTTACTCACTTGGCATTGGCATGGGTGGCCAAGAACCCCAACACGAGCACGGTCATTCTCGGCGCGTCGAAGCCCGAGCAAGTAGTTGATAACCTGAAGGCGCTGGATGTCATTCCCAAACTGACACCGGAGATCATTGACAAGATCGAGGCCATTCTGAACAACAAGCCTTCGCCTATCGTGAGTTCGATCCTCAACGCATATAGTGTTTATTTACAAACCTGACCCGACAGCCATCATTCGGTCGCCCACCGCTTGACACTTATGGACGAGCTTGATGGGGTGCCTCAAGACTATGTAATGGATATATGTACAGTAGAGATGCGTCGATGAGCAATTCATGCGGCCTTACTCGGACACATACCTAGCTAGCGCCTCGTGGAGCCTTAAGCGCATGATTGGAGGGCCTCGACCAAGGCAAAGAATTGATTGATTGGCGCGTGTGCGATCGAGGAATGCAGCGGGGACTCGATAGATGGATGTCGCGTCTTCGATCAAAGTATTTTAGAGGCGAATGTTGGCTTTTTGAAATGATTCGAGGGCGACCATTGGACGCGACGGACTTCATCAACACGCAAGATAGGCTTGGCACGGAACTGGTTCAACTTGGCTGTCAATTCCGCCGATTAACGGTGACACACTTCCTGTAGCGGTCAAAGCTACGGAGTCCGGACGCAGTGGAGGTCACTCTGGCTATCTCCGAAGTGCGACAGAAGAGCAGTACCCATGATGGCGCTGGCACAGCTCCGAATGAAAATTTCCGGCTGGGTCTAGACACGAACTACCATGTCATTATTGTATCTCCATTTGCACTCTCAGGTAACCTCAGTGCGTGTTTTGTCTGCTATAACATGGATATGTTTTAGACAGCCGTTTGGTGAGCATACTTTGCTTGCCTACCAATGCCGTCGATGTACGCCGCCGCGGCCACCAAATCATTCCAGCGACCCGCCGATACACTCGCAAGGCACGGCAGGAAAGTTTCAAGTTAGGGGTGAACCGGTGACAGCAGTACATGACATCCGCCAACGTGGACACAGATCGGTCTGCCCGTTGGCATGTTAGATCTGGCATCAATGCAGACAAAACAAAAGCTCAAAAAGCTTGTGCCATCGACTTCTAACGCCGAGCGATTCCTCCGTCCTCTCGTTTCGTTCACTTCTGCCATTTCGTCCCCAAGACAAGATGCCCCTTCCTGGCGATGTGAACACTGTGAACACAGTATACGGTGCGATCTTACTGGGAACTTGCATCGCTTGCTCGTAAGGTTCTCGCTTGTGTCTAATCATTATTGCACTGATAAACGTGTAGTCTCACCGGCGTGGTCTTTGTACAATGCATTCTATACTACAAGCTATATCCTCGTGACTTCGCGTGGACAAAGGTTTTGGTGCGTCCATATTGTTCATCTTCCAACACCAGATTCCTAACGTCTCCACTTGAAGGTTTTCGCGGTCTGGGCTCTCGATATGATGCACACGATCCTGATCGTCACTGCGGTTTGGCAGTCAGTCATTGTCAATTTCAATAAGCCGGAAAAGATGGATTACATTCCCTCGTAAGTCATGGGCTTTCCTTTAAGTTGTTGCGATCGGCACTCATATCCTCGCAGTGCACTTGGGGTGTGTGTTTTTCTAGGGCAGACTGTCTCCGACTAGACCATATCATGATTTCGCAGCTTTCTGTAGCCATAACTGCCTTGGTTACCTTCATGGTTCATTGGTGAATTTCTTTTCTACCATATTCACCGATCCCGGAACACTAAGCGACCTCTGCCACAGCTTCTTTGCAAACAGAATTCGGATGCGTAAGAGACTGTTTAATATGTTTTCCACGTCGTTAACGCTTCGACAGTTACCAAGAAGTGGTATATCGCTGCACCGGTGGTATGTACACTCGTATTATGACCGTGTTTTATCTCGCTTACGCATTGCTCACACTCTAGGTGTTCCTTGCATTCCTCCGTCTTTGTGAGTGTCTGCACTTCACTTGCTGACGGGCTTCTGGCTGACAATCCGTGTAGTTGCTGCGTGTGGTGAGCATTATGATTTGAACCTATAGCTGGTTGACGTCATATTGTTTGGTACCATGTAGTTTCGACAAGCGAGATGTATGTCGCATCAGCCTCAGTCGTTCATACTCTCCGACCTAAACTCCTTTCAGCATCCGCTTGAAGCGATTCTCTTTGTTCATCAGGCCATATCCTGCGGTGTGTGCCTTGCATTGTAGCATATATGTCCTATTGATCCGCCCTTCAGTGGGTTTTTACAGTCGGTGTCACGCTTTCAGCCTCGGTGGAATTCATCATTACCACGATCATGATCATCTTCCTGGGGAGCAGAAAGACCGGATTTGCCAAGTGCGGGAGCCCTGTCACTTCGTTCTGCCAGGTTCTGATGATCGATGCACAGCATGAATCACATCATCAACTCTTTGATCTTGTACACTCTTGAAACTGGTGGTATAACATGGCATGTTGATTTTACCTCTCTAAGATATCTTCGTTGACCTGACTACGTGCCGATTAGCCTTGTAACAATGGCTTCATTGCTCTGCGTTAGTTCACCTTTTTCTCTGTGTTTCTAATGATTGACATCGACGCGTCTCAGTGGATTCTCATGCGCCATAATCTGATTTTCCTCGGGATGCACTTTGCTATTGCCAAACGTATGTCGCAATGGTTCGCGTTCAAATGTCAACAGATTATCTTTAACACAGACCACAGTATACGCCAATTCGCTCCTTGCAACGTATGCTCGCTTACAAAGCTTGTCTCTAAGCACTATAGTCACCATTTATCTCACTCTTTCTAGGTTAAACACGCGTAAACGTCTGCGAGCTGATTGGATGCACTCGAGCGACAGGGGCCGTGATCACCAACTCACCCCGGTACTCAGCCCCATCAACAAGAGTCATTTCTCGGTACGTCGCTCGTTGTGAGTCTGTCCGAGTACACCCCGGGTTAATTTGCATTCGCATAATCGAGAATCGGATGCTTAGCCCAAACACCACACAGAAGAGTGTATGTATATGGGTCCACTTCGTTATGTCTACTCCATGTTAACGGCATGCAAGGTACAGCTTAATGTCAATGTTGAAACCACCGTCGTCTCAAAGATCGATGACCAGAAGGAACTCTGTATTACTGAGGCGACTTCGACCGACACGCAGGGTATCACCGTATTTGAACCCTACCATTCCATGGATCGCGATATCGCCGACAGGGAGGACAAATACCCTACTCTCGTATGACATTGACCGTTCTTCACTGTACACGCAAAGCTTTGGATCATTTTACCGGTACCGCCGGTGTATATCAAAATACTTGATACTTCCGCGATCGCCGCAACGTCACTCCTTTAACAGACCAACACACGTTGTCCTTCTTACTTAATAACTTGATTTGTGTTTGAAACGCTCTGGCTGCCGGGTTTTCCTTGTGCTTATACAAGATACGCGATGTATCTCATAATTTTCACTGACACAATTACAGTGTGATGTCACGCTTCTGAGTCCCCGCGTCGTCTAGGCTAAGGGCTGAGTGCAGATCTGTTTTCAACGGGTGTTAGAAGAGAGCCGAGTCTCGGGGCTCAACCACTTACTAATCTAACTTTCCGTCCGTCGTGGGAGGTCGTCCAACCGGAGAAGGTCTAGGTCGTAGCTTAGCCGGCTTGGTCAAGCTACAGTCTTCCGACGAATTTCAAAGAGTCCCAGAACTACCCGGTTGGTCCGAGTCTCGGGTTACGAACTTTGAATCGCATGCCCAACGGACGTCGTGACTCGTCGCCTCGACGACCGGTGTCCCCACACCGCAACCAAGTTCTCAGCGGCTGAGATGTGACTATGGGAGGAGCAAGCTGAGGCAGCCGTGGTGGGTTTACGTGGGTTGAAAAGTCGCAAGGAAACACACGATGTAGGTTGGCCGTTCTGTCCCAACTTGAACGGGCCAGAACTTGATGGTATACCCAATCTAAATGTCAGCGTAGTCGTGCGTCGATCCCATTGGACCCACCATATGCCAAGTGTCAATTGGTCTGCAGCAGTGTTCGTGAGGGTTCGGAACCACTTGGCGTTGCAAGAGTCCATATGAAGCAGGTTCTGCGTCACGGCTTGCGCCATTGACACGTCACAAATTTTCATTATGGCCCGATGATCCTCAGTCATGCAATCCTCAAGTTTCAACCAGCCCGGGGTCTTACGAATGGGCGCATGGTCGCATGATTAATGGCGCCAGCGCTGGCAGTCAGCACGGTACGCTAGCGGGTCATATGACCACGGTTCGACGTTTTTATTAGTGAGCATACTTGTTTGGCTTATTCAAGTGGAGTTCTGGAACATTCAACGATCACATATGACGCTCTCAGTGCCACATATATATCGCTCTCTATCTCGAACCATCAAATCATCCCCACACGCCTACTTCTCTTCTTCATTCACTACCTCTTCTGCCGCTTCGCTTGCCCAACGACCTCTCAGAATGACTGCCATCCAACAATTCGTCGACGTGAGTGTCATGCTGTCAATAGCAACCCGGTCCTCAACGGTGAAACGCTCACGTTATCTGCATCCTTATCAGGGAAAGATCGCAGACAACAAGATTGTCGTCTTCTCCAAGACGTTCTGTCCTCACTGCAAGAAGACTAAGCAATACTTCAAGGACAACTACCCTCAGGAAGCCGTCGAGGTCGTCGAGTGCGTACCACCATTTCTTTTTTATATTATCTCTCCATTGCGGCTGACTCAATCGCTCGGCTAAGACTGGACACACGAGATGACATGAGTGCTATTCAGGACTATCTGGGCCAAAAGACTGGCGCACGTTCCGTCCCTCGGACCTTCATCAGTCAGTATCTCTTCTCCCTTCACTCTGTCATCCTCCTTCAAGGTGCTCATCGGTGCTGCAATCCCCAGATGGCGAATTCGTGGGAGGAAACGACGGCTTGTACGCCAAGTCCCGTGAGCAGGTCAACGCGTTGATTTCCAAGCCGCGTTAGTGATGATTCGCTGGCTGACGTGCTTTGAGCTGTGCCCATTTTTGTATACCTCAGATACACGCACTATACGGTTGTAGTAGAGCAGGATGTTAACCTACGCGGTCACTTATTAGTTTCCTCTAGGAAATATTGGAATGGACGATCGATAAGTCGTAACAGACAGGTGCCTGAATACGTAAGGTCTGAAATCGCTAGAAGCTGTGGCCCGTCTCTGTCACGTCCGGACGTCCTCTGTCAGGAACGCCGACTGGGAGTCCTGTTTGAGGTGCTCTCCGACAAGCTCAGACTAGATCCCCGCTCGGGTAACCTCTCTGGCCCGACGATTTACATGTAACCATCCAGATGCGTTTGACCCTGGCTCAGACGGTACATATGGACACATACCTACCGACTGGCTGAAAAGAAGATAAATATATTAATAGATAGATAACAACACAGCTCGAGCCAGGGACGTCAAAACGATTTGTCGAGGTGGCTGTTCCACGGCTAAAGATGCAGGAGGAGACAAACGAACGAGGGACCGAGGGATACTTCGTTCGACGCCTCCCACGTTCCTGAGCGTGTTGATAAGCTGAGCGCTGTGATACGCCCGACGAGCTCGTAGATCCCCCAGACTCGTCCTAAATTTAGTGGGTCTCGGCACGGCACGTCGTATGGCGAGCGAATACCGTCGCCACCGCGGCAGCCTGCCATATTCGCGACTGGGGTATGCCAGTGTGCGATGGTCGGACGGTCTTCCCCGCTTGACCTGAGCGGTACCCCCGAGGTCTAGGCGGCGACGACCTGTCCTTGCGTGTGAGTACGAGTACGAGAACATCATGATATCAGTACAGAAATATAACCCCATAGGGACGTCCTTCCCGATGACAGGCGATGAGAGAAGCACAATGCATGGCGCCCCAGAATGACCAACCAGTCTCGATAGCACCTATATTTCTGGTGTACGTCTTGCGGGGGACCCCCGAGACGAACGCTTGTCCGAGTCGCGGGTAGTTTATTTCCTATTCCAAACCACTTTTCGGGCACAGGAGATTTCCGCTGTCGCACTGAACCCCCTTACGTGAGACAGATCAAGGTTGACTGGGGTTACCCCAGACGATGATACGTCCGAGGACATGGGTGCAATTCGTCAGGGTGTGAACGCGGTTGCGGAGGCCCACGGGAGAGAACGAACGACGTCCGATTCCGATTAAAAAGGGTGTTTAGGGGAGCTCGATAGGCAAAACAACTCGCCTTGGCCCATGGGCCAATGACAAGCGCTTGGAAAGATAAGAGGAAGGGGGTCAAGAGATATGCACACTAGTAGATTATTCAAGGACATACCACCCCCGTAATCAATGCCGCTACCGTGCCACAGGAATCCTGAATCCAAGGTTGTCTGACCTTCTGTGCATGCAACGATTACTTGTAAACGATGGAGTGGACCATGTGAATTGTACAATCATCTCCGTCTGAAGTCCACGCTTCAGTCGACCCTGGTGGCGAGTAATGAAATAGAACCCAATTGCAATCACATCTACGAGGGCAGCCCTAGTGTGGTACGCTACAGGAGGTGGGAAGTAATGTCGCGGAGGAATACGGGAAGCACAGGGAAGTAGATACGTGGGGAAAGATGAAACCAAGATTTTTGGGATGGAGGTCGCGAGGCAGTGGAAGGACGGCCATCAGTGTCAACGGAAATGACGACCAAGGGCGTCATGGAAGCAGAAAAATGCCACTGAGTGGGGAATCTTGAAAGATCGAACACGAACTCACCAGTTGGATGATACCAGCCCGTTCGGGCGGCGGGAGCATGTTGATCTGTTCTGAAGTCATGGCGATCACACGCATAATCATGGCCTGGGTGGTATTCATGAGAACGATGTGACGTGGTAAAATAATGACTTAGTAAGGTCGCGACGCGACAACCCAGAATCCATTACGCAGATCACAACAAAAGTAATAAGCAATGTAAATAACAGTACCTTTTGTTCTTCAGGGATTGACGAGAGTGAGTCAGGCAAGCCAACACTATTCGTCTGTGAAGTTGCAGGAGGCGGCGTTCCGAAGCTGCTAGGACCAGTATATTGCCCCTGTCCCTGCGCCATGTATGGCATCTGATTTGGTGGTTGAGGCGTGTGGCCGTGGCCGTTATAGTGAGGGGGTGTGTGGGTCTGCGGGGTAGGCGTCCGATACTGAGAAAGGTGTAGAGGGACCGCGGAGGCCGGTAGAAGCTGAGTAGTTGGTTGCGTGGGGGGTGGTGGCATGTTCGCAGAGTATGTAGTCAGGGTTTTCTGCGAGATAATACACCGCGAATAAGCGACGCTGGGACAAGCAGGTGATCGATGCAACAAGACGTCTGTGGGAAGACACGAAATGTATGAACGCACGCACCTGGAGGACCTGCACGTCTATAGCGTTCATCTTGACCATGAGTGCTACTAGCGCGTATGCTATTTGTGGGGTTGAAGTGAGAATAGACCGTGCCTGCTGCGGGGTGGTTTTCTATTGTGCAATTGTCATCAAACATGCGACGGGGGACTTCTTGAGTGAAAATACACGAACTTTGAGCTCAAGCATGAGCTCTATGAGTTGCTCTTCCTGAGCGGACATGGTGGTAAACGTTTGCCAAGCTTACTAAGCCACCTTTGACTTGACTACCTACTAGTAGCACCTGTTGCACTACGTGTAACCCCATATCATCCCTTGGCGTAATAAAATGCAAGAGCGAACACACTGAAGCATAACTCCAGCATTCCTAATAAGTTCGGCTCCAGCTCATTGCTTGAACACTCACATCTTTACACAGGCTTACTAGATGGTGCACTCAGCGGCACGGTCCTGGTCGTCGACATATGATCCACACGCAATTATAGCTCTGAAGCCCGGTCATTTCACACCAAGTCCCGTTAGTCTCTTTATAGGACCCACCCAGGGTGCTTCCGGCGCGGTCAAACGAGACAACAGGCTTCTCTCAAACTTTCTACTCCTCGATGCTCAGCGATTCCCTTCATCCATCAATACACGTGAGGACCCCCTACCTTGGCATCCGAAACGTCACGACCAGTTATACTTCCTGCTTCAGGAAAGGCGAATCTGCGTTTCTTCGGGTCGTTTCTTCACGCTCGTTTTCCCGCTTAACCGGCCTGCGGAAGGGACTACCATTATTTTTCCTCGAGCCTTGCCATTTGGCTGACGTTTCTTGTTCGCTGGGGAATAGCCCTTGATAATGGTCTTGCATGTGCATATATATGAGGTCGCGTTCGAAGATAGAATTTGATTTGATTTTACATAACATTGGTGAACTGGATTACAGGGCGCACCAGCCTGTGGAGCTGCGAGGCGACCTTGGCGGCATTACTACTAGTACGCTGCCGCCGCCGGTTCACAGTGGACATTCCGGAACTGCGGAACCAGTAGTGAGTAAACAGGACATTTCTCAACCAAGCATGGTTCCAATTCATCTTTGGCGGGACAGGAACCCACTTACGTAGCTCGCTCATAGTCGTACGACTGCAATTTCATCTTCTGCTTCTGATAGACAGGACGCATCCTTGTGGGCTGCACTTCCAACGCGCACCCACCGCGACGTGCGGAGATACGTACCCTCCGAACCCCTGTCGCACGGCCAAACGTCAACTGGATTCTCTGACGATCAGAGTGAGTGGAAACCCTCTTTTTTTCCGTGCCGGCAGTCGTGTTGATGTCTCTTTCCCTGATTATGATGCCGTAGCGTGGGCTCCTAGACCAACGCCCATTTACCCTTATCACGAAGACCTTATGGACCGGTCGTCCTTGTTCGCTTCGGCAACCTGCTGTTACAGGCGTGGTGCATGCGCGCATTGATCGTATCTCGATTTCCATTTGCATGTTGCGCCGGGAACCCCGGGACGGATGGGCAACGCTAACCTGAGATCGCTTCTGAAGCTTGTCTTATCGTTGCGTACACCCCTGGCAGACAAAACATTCATTTGAAAGACGCACGACGTAAGTCCGCTTCCAAATTCGTGCGTCAAAGAAACCCTCGATCTGTGGTAAAACGCGTTCAATCGCGATGACTACGGGATCAGCAAAGCGTGGTGCGGCATACCCAGGTAGCGCAGCGTCCACACGGTCCAACCCTCCTTCCAACGCCAGCTCATTTTTGATTATGACTGCAGCGTAGCCCCAACCAGGCTGTCGTGTCTTCTATTGCACATGCACTTGCCAGACATATTCGTTGCTAAGTGCATGCTGCAAACAACGAGGATCACCGATCTGCTTTTTGTAATGCATGTAATACTGGTTTTCTCTTCCTTTTCCGTCCACGTGTCATCTTTGACCCATATTTCTCGTTCGGCTTCTCTTCCTCGGGAGTCGGGTCTTTGATACGAACGAGGACCGGAGCTTGACCATCTCAGGGAACCCCTATCCCCTCCTGGCACCTCGGCTAAATCTCGCTCCCGCTCACGAGAGCAGAGGCTCACCTCGAGGCACGTCCTTACGTGATCGTTTTTGTCCAGATTTCTAATCTTTTCTAGCTGGCAAAGACGTCGGTGCTTGTACCGACGCTACGAGATCCGAAACATTCTTAAATGCAGCTATAGAGTTACTATATGGACATGCACGGGTACTAAGCTCATTGAAATTACCCCTCAGCAAGGTCGTACGTCAAACGCCATTCAACGCCCGAACAGCAATGGGGGTACATTGCAAATGCGCTGCAAAGTATGTACCTTTTGCGTCCTCATTGCACCTTATACGTGATCAAAAACTGCTATAAGCTACAATGTAGCGTGAATGCTGTACCTGGATGCGACCCACGTTCGACCCGGAAGGGCGCCATTGCCCTGCCCCTTGACGACGTCACGGCGCCGCAAACCCACGATTTCCATGATCCATTCATCACCTGATCTACCATGGAATGATGACCCGTCTTGGATGGGCGACGATCACTGGCTATCCTCCAACTGGACGGCGCAACGTCCACGCACAACACTGTATGCAAGCAACACGTCCTGCCACCCGATCGTAGCTGACAATGCTTGATATTAACCACCTCCCTATCTACCTCGGATGCTTGATCTAGGTGAATGCCATCATGATCAGGTGGAACAACGTTTGCGACGGTGAATACGGACCATCGTTACCAACGTGTGGTCGATGAGGTCATGTGACGCTCCAACGACTTGGATCACATATTCTGCGTGTCAACCGGTGACCTATTAGTGTTGTACCAACGACGCCAACACCTCGGCACGATACGGATCAGTGACCCACTACTGCTCCGTTCTCAGGGTCCCTGTCTCTCGCCCGGGCGTACCGGGCACGTGAGTCGCGAGTACAATCGAGCCATAGCACCGGGTCGGGTGCTGAGTGTTGCGATGCTGCAGCGAGTGCAGGGGGAGATGTGGACGATAATCGATCCACGCTCAGGGTCGTAAGCTCATGACCGAGAAGCACGACACTCGTTTGTGACTTGAATGGTGCGTCGCGTTCTATCCCCGAATGTCGAGCAAGAAAAAAGTCTATATGTCATAGCAATACATGAATGTTATACCCGAAAGGTCATACGCAATGGTTTATACTACAGGAGTTGGCCGGGATGACGCTATAATCTCTTCCGCGAAAACAGCAAGCCAAAAGGCACCAGTTAACGTTGATACACGAGTTGAGGCTATTTGCCATCCTGTAGGGCCAGCTGGGTTTCACAACATCCAGTGCTTCCTGTCATTCCGGTGTACGAAGCGAGTGGCAGCCTCGCAACTGATTGTGATCCTCTGGCTGTTTAGTCATGTACTTTGCCAGCATTACACAGCATGGCCCCTCAATTGCATCATGCCATGCATGTAATATGCTCAGCACCCTGCCACTGATGCACACGCAACTAAATTAGACACACGCTACACTTTATCACGCAAAGTCTCGATTGCATCGCCTTACGGCAAACACGCATGTCCGATGCCAATGAACTAAGGGAAAATGTGGCAGAATTAAACACACAAAGAAAACACACGCCATCGACATTTGCGCGACCCACCCAACGCCCAAACCGAACCCTGCGACCCGGGCTTAATGACCATTAACACCCCCTCAGGAAGAAACTGGAAACGGAACAGCGAGTACTCGTACGACCCCACTCTAAGTTTGTCGCTTATCTTTATCTTAGGGTCACTCGCCAAAACGTCGGACTGTCATCACCGGCGGCGATATCGGGGAGAGTAAGCAAACGACCAAACTCGGACGCGGGTCCAAGGGAGTCGATCAGAGTCTCGATGGATTCTTCCATGCGGGTCGACGTTTCTGAAATACGAAGATGGGAGGGGCCGCCGCGTCCGACGATCGGGCGCGACCGGGAGTGCAGAGATGTGTTAAATTAGTCCCACGACCTCCATACCACGTGTGCAGTATTCCTTACCTCCGCGAACGCAGTGAGACCTTCCTGGAAGAGAGGACGGTGAGCCAGAAATTCGGATTCGAATGGTCCAGAGAAAAGAGAAGTGTGTGTCGTATATGACATCTGACATGCCTCGATGTGCCTGGTTTAGGATGCCGCATTACACAGCATCGCAGCACAGCATGCGGAGGCAGAACGAGGGTGATCAAATCAAGAAAGCAAGGTCTGGCCTCACCTTGATGTTTTCCCCGTTGTACAGTCGTTTACTCGCGGAGCTCAGCGCATGAGTCCGGACCGCCTCTTCAAAGTGATGCTTCTGCGCAAGAATGAGGCCCTCTTTCGAGCTCTGCACGGAATCCGGCGAATTCAACGTGATTTGGCGTGCGACATCGAGTGCGGTGGATAAAACTTTTGATGTTTCAACGACGGCGTTCACGCTGTGGTTTGAGAAATGAACGTGAGCCATGATGATCAAGAAAGAAGCCCGCCTTTGTATAAAATCATACGCGGTGATAGTGTGTGAACGGGACAACTTACAATCGAAACCTATCTCTGGCCTTGACAGCACTGACGGGGTTTCCCAAAAGTAGCATCTCAGAAGCGAGCTGTATGTTAAGCGGAACCACCCGCAGCGTTTTATTTTCTCAGTATGCGGAAACCCATAGCGGGCTGAAGCACCCTCCAACGTGGATCATACCTGATGACCCGCCGTCTTCGCTAACCTGGGAATTACTGCGGAGACATGTCCTCGTCAGCGCTTTCCGTTTCTATTCATACGCTGAGAAACCGGCGACGGGAGGGCGGATGAGAAACTGAACTTGCCCACCCCCACCGTCGGCACAGTCGCAAAAACAAAGACGCCGAACCAAGAAATAGGACCCGACTAGAAACAAGGACACGCACCCCCTTGAGATGCGAGCACACCGCGCTTCACTTCGGGAAGCGCAAACACGGCGTCCTCGCTTGCAATGACCATGTCACAATTTAGAATGAGTTCCACGCCACCTCCGTAGGCTGATCCGTTTACTGCAGCAATGATCGGTTTACACGACGTGTGCCGGCGAGAGATGGCCGCGAATCCATGCAGTGACGAAAGAACGGATTCTTGTTCGCTTTTTTGACCTTCCATCTGGGCTTGGAGCCATCTGGGAAAGGTACGCATGGGATGAAGGAATGAGAGCGCATATGATGAAACGCGCTTGGTGGCGTTTTGATGGCCGATAACTTACGCTTTCAGGTCGGCGCCCGCACAGAAGGCTCTACCCCGGCCAGTGATGACTACGACCCTGTATGGCACGCATGAGCGTTCTGAAAGATGGAAATGACATGGGATATACCAGAGGCTTGGCTCCTCGTCAAACCAGCGCAAGACTGAGGCAAGGTCGTTGGTAAGCGTGGGGGAAACTGCGTTGAGGTACTTCGGGCGGTTGAGAGTCAACAGGAGAACGTGTTCCTCGGGAAAGGAGACCTTGAGCTCGTCTGAATGAGGAGGGAGCTTTGAGGATAGATCGGTGCTCGACGTCATGTCGATCGAGAGAGTGCGCTCCTGGGACGTGTTGTCCTTGGGAGCGTTGCTAAGCGTCATCACCCGGATAGGAAATTCATTCCCAGCACATCGCCAGTCGGAAGATTTTGGCGGTGCGAACGAAGGAACCAGTTCAGCGAGCGCTTACCGGAAATAACATGCAAGGAAAGCCGACCCCTCGAACGTTGACGACGTAGTCATGCTGGCTCGGGTTTATTCGGACTGGAAACGATTACCCGTATTCCTTGGACATCGTCGAATAAATTCTTGAGCGTGATTTCAATCTCGTGAAACATCCGAGGGTCGCGTGTAACTCAGCGGGGGCGGGGGAAGCTAGGACTGCGCGAGTCGCGGGAGTTGCAACTCCATGTAGCACGATGGCACCTACCGTCCGCTTCCTGCGATCCGACCTCGCGGAGGGGTCCATGCGTGTGTGCGCGTCCATTGCCACATTATGCCACGTCGGCTTGGTGAGCGTATCATATATCGGGATCGGAGGTGGTACGATCCGTACGATGTTTGCCATTTTGGCAATTTTTATTCCCCGTCTGTGACGTCTGCGGTGCGCGGTTATCGTATCCGCGTTCCCCAGGTTTGATCAGAGTCCGAGATGAGAAGGCGATAAAGAGAGAAGGTGAACTGATTCATGCGGAGGTTGAAACGATGAAGTCATCGGACCGGGGATGATGATCATGAATATTGAATATTGAGGATGGGGTGATATACAATGCAGGCCCTCTCGGCATGTGTATGTGAGTCTATGGTGTTATAGTACTCCCGAACCTCCGCTCCGACAAACCTGCATGACAACACAATTATACCCCGCAGCGCTCCACACAAAAACGACTACGCCACACAAATAATAAAGCGAGGAGTGACGAACTAGTGCTGATCGTACAACTGCGGATGTCCGTGGTTAGAGGCAAAGGGCCTCTCGACTAGAGTGCACATATGCACATGGTTGTACGTGTATGGTGATACAGTGTGAGACAACAGATGCGATCGACGTTGAGTTGAGTGACAACATGGACGAAAGGACATCTGAAACGATGGAGCGCGTCAGACCCGAGACGACGTGGCAAAGGGTGGTGACGACTCACGAGCAGTGGGAGAAATAGATAATATACTAAATGAGATGCTCAGCGGAAGGGGCAGCTGGGGGCATGGGCGCCGCGCCAGCCGCAGTGGCAGCACTGGGGTGCGTTGTGGTTCACGAAGGTGGTCGTGTCATCATGACCGTGGCGCTTCGAGACGGGGGTGGAGGACGCGTGAGGGGAGGAGTGGCGAGGCGTCGTCATCGACTCGGAGGAAGAGGTGGATGCACAGGAAGAAGCAGTGGTGGAATGCATTTGTACGGTAGAGAAGAGGTGTGATGATGATGATGGGGGGGGAGTAGGAGGACGCTTTTTATGTGTTTCCAATTAGTGGCAGCTGGCCGGGGGAGAAGTTCCGTTATCGGACTGTGGACAGAAAGCCATGAAAATTCCGACGGGGAGGAAAAAGACAGGATGCGTGTTGTGGCGTCAGTGATGGCGGGCGGAAAGGCACCTGACCCAAAAGTGATGGTTACCGTAAACGGAAGGAGGTAAGAAGTGGACCCTTGGCGGTCACATCGCTCGAAGGCGGTCTGTAAACAGAAAACAGCCTCAATCAGGTCTCTTCTGGGCGCTATTTCCACTCGCGACCCACGATAACCTTTCGAGGTCACATCTGCCCACATCTTCGGCACAGTCCCACCGCTTGGCTCGCCCTTGTCTTTTTCGTCCAGATAACGTACGGCACCAGATGCATCTAACCCAACCGGGAAATGTTGCCTGTCCAACTGACACGATTCTCTCTCTCTCAGCGATCGGCACGATTGGGCTGTGTTGGACCGTGTTGAATTCACTGCTGATTCAGCCCACATCCACGGATCCCATTTCGTGTCCAGTCACCACCCTCCCTTCACACACGCCCCCCTCCGTCTACACACCTCTTTCATTTCCCCCACAACGTGTTCGGCTCAGCCCACCCTCCATTGTCCGCAGCGGCACCGCGTTTGTCTCCACCAAGCCTTTGAACTCATTTTTACGTCCCCACTTTCACCCTGTAACTAATCACACGATTCACCGACGTGAATGACATCAATAAAACGAGACACGGGAAATATTCCCGCATCGTCTATCTCTTTTTGACTTGGCAACCCCCCAATACATGCAATATGCCCCGAAGAACCTCTTGCACCTCACCTCTCGTCATTATTATGCTTACGCTTCGTGTTCGTCACCACTGCCATCAAGCTCGGGCAGATTAGATTTATGAGACGTGCGTCAAAGCTGGAGGCGGCCGAACAATGTCCAGGAACAGACATCGTGCCAAGCCAACTGTCTAATTTATGCCACATCGCTCAAACGACTCCGAAAGATTACAGCTAACGTTTCGAATCTGTCTCGCAGTCCCCAAGTCGTCAAGCATTCCAAAACTGTTGCGAGTCGCTGATGTGGGGCAACTCGACCCCCCTCGTTCATCTAAAACAAGAAGAACAAAAAAAGAAAGCTCGGCGTCATCGCCCGTATCGCCATTGCCATGATGCGCCATACATTCAGTTGTCAAACTCTTTTCGCGGGAGGGCTATGTACTGAACCCTCGCTGCATCGCACATAAGCCACCTATGATGGCGGAACCTCGCTTGGCTCACAACGTGGCCTCTAGTTCGCCCCCGGGTATGGCCTGTCTCCGGACTGCGGCGTGCGTGTAGGCGCTTCAGCTTTGAGACCGGGCCAAGGCGATGCCTTGACAGAGAGTTACTGTCGCCACGTACGCTTTTGTTTAGACACCTTTTTGCTGGATCGACCCCTTGCTCAGTTGTTTCGATGACCCCTACGATGACGTCCGACGAGCTGTACAACACTCTCCTTCCCCCCGAGAACCACGTCTTCGGTTCGTGTCCTCCACAAAAAGAACGCTGGGCAGTCAAGTCCCCATGCGAGATACCACACTCTGCGACGCTTGTAAGAGGATGAACGGGAAAACAGGTGACTGTTTGGACGGGTGGATTGAAACACCTAGATCTGACACCCAAATCTCGTTCTCTGCTGCTCACATCTGATGCGGCAATCATGCCACCCACCGCGCACTCAGTTCAGATCGACGCAGCTGGAGCTGGGCTGTGTTCCCTAGGCCCCCGAGCGAAGCACTGATCGTGACATGAGACACGCACCATGACTATTATCGCACCATAGTCATATCCGAATCTTCATCATGGCAAAAGAGAAAGGTAAAAAAAAACAAGGTTCCGAGTCGGTCGGGGTGCCTGCGCTTCTCCCATGCACGATGTAGGTCACGCAACGGCCGTAATGCGTTTGCGTCCTCCTTCCCATCCCCTAGTTCATTAATCCTAGAATAATCCGCCTTGTGTGCCATAAGCTTCGGGCTGAAAAGGAAAGGCTGCTCATTAAGCCGCATCACCGGACGAAAGAGATGATGTAAAAGAACATGCAGTGCGATAAAGATACATGCGAACGAAAGTGAGCGAAAAAGAATACATGGAAGAACAGAGACCACCAGATCTTGGCGTCGTACCCTCGGCCAAGTCACATCGTATCGCCTCGCATCACGCCATAGTCAATTCACCGCGTCCACCCCTCCACCATCAATTTCACACCACCGTTCCCTTTCTCTTCGGCATGTCAGCGTACCATTCGGGTACCTCGTTTGCCTTGGGTATCGCTTTCCGACGTAATTCCTTGATCGCCATTTCTTCCTCCTCTGCCTCGCGTCGCCGCTGTTCCTCTTTCAGCCTCTGCATCTCCTCTTCCTTGCGTTTCACCATCTCATCAAACTTCTCCCTCTCCTTGGCGCGTTGTTCCGTGCAGAAAAAGAACGGCGCAACGGGTACGCTCGGAACGACAACCTCACGCTTGTGAATTATAAACGCGGCTTGGTGCGACGCCCGGTGTGCCTTGACACCAGGCACAGGAGGAAATGGCTGCGTCTTCCCTGGCTCACTTGCCGCCAGCCTCTCTTCTGCCTTGCGCATTTCCAACCTTGCGTCTACCCGGAATGTAAATCCAACCGGCTTTGTCTGCTCTGCCACAAACGTGGCAGCATTCTATCCCATTCATTAGTGGAAAAGAAGGTACAGCGTGGCGGTCAAGGCGAGTGAAACAAATAATCATAACAGCATACAGTCAGCGCACTTAGGACGATTATTCCGTTAATAGAGCTTTCGTACCTGTTTCTTCTCAATCAAGGGTAAATCAACGGTCGAGGTCGGTCCAGAGCGTTGACGTGTATGAGATGATTCCGTAGCGTTCTCTTGTTTTATCTTCCTGCCCAGTCGCGAGTGGGAGCTT
Organism: Tylopilus intermedius; assembly: GCA_038091255.1. Lineage (NCBI taxonomy): Eukaryota > Fungi > Basidiomycota > Agaricomycetes > Boletales > Boletaceae > Tylopilus > Tylopilus intermedius. The sequence goes on along the minus strand of JBBPOD010000114.1, from coordinate 4,813 downwards.
GCCGACGTCCTACTCAGTGAAGATACGGACCGGTCCCTCGCGGCATTGGATTGCTCTTCATCACGTTTACCTTGGGCCCTTTTAATTCTTTCATGTAGCTGACGCGAACCTGACAAGTATGGAAAAGCGTCCAATGCCGAGCCTTTGCAACGAGAAGAGGTGAGCTTGGGTCTGTACTTGGTGCGTGGGTTTGGGAAGGTCGACTTGGAGGACTCCGCATGCAGCGTACTGTCACAAGTTTCAGGGTGCGTGACATATTGATCCCTATGCACATGGGCCGCTTTCTTGGCTGGGGGTCGACGTTGGGAAACTGCCTCATGCGAGGATCCGCGTTGGGATTCGGTGTCCGCAGTCATCGTTTTCCCCCTTTTACGCCGGGGATATTCTGAGGGTTGATCTTCGTCCATGCTGGCGCGCTTCTTCGCCGGCCTCGTGGGGGACATGGCGTGACGCCTGCCATCCTGTAAGATTCCAGCATTTGCGGGGGAACTTGACCGGAGGGCTTCGGGCGGTAGTTTGTGCGGTGAAATTTCAGATAGCCTTAGTGGCCCGATGTGAGTGTCGGGAATATCGTTAATGCACTGGGGTGAGAGCGAGGGTGGTCTTGCAGCGGCTGGCTGGGTTTCAATGTGAACGTCTGCCATTCTAACAGCATCTTCGAGAGCTTCTAAGGAAGAATTTTCGGGCGAGGGTTTGTAAAGTCTAAGCAGCAGGGCAACAAGGTTTGAGTGACAATCACGTCACCATCGAAGGCACAAAACAGTCCGAAAGGCACAGTCAGTACAGATGACCAACTTGAAACGCATCAACAGACGAACCCAATTGAGGATATCAACTTTTGACTATATGACACAAGGCGTTCGGCCAGTCCACCGGTGCCAGTGTGCGTAATTTGTGTCTTTTCGGGCTTCAAGCCAAGGTCTCCAGGCTTCCAAGCGGGCGGAGATAGTTCCTCTTCGGCAACAATTGATTGCGGCGGAGTAGGTTGGCAAGCTGCGGAAGGAGGCGCTGGATGTGCTTCCTGAACGCGGGGTGGCTTGCCCTTCGTCTTCTTTGACACGTGTGTTGACGGCAATGCAGTACGCTTGCAGATTCCTCCAGCCGCAACAGTCTAAGATACATCGTTAGTACGTAGATAAAGGTTGCTGATAACAAATTCTGACTCACAGGCTTACTTGTCCTCGGAATTCGTCTCGACTTGGGCATTGGAGCACGCACAGCAACATTTGCCGTATCAGCATGACAGCTATCACCGGTAGCCATAACTACATCCTCAACCGCCGCAAGTCGAACATCCTGTCGCATGTCTTTCTTCTCTGGAAGAGGGTCCATAAGGTCCTCGGACTGAGGTGGAATGTTGTGTGCGTCAACGGTCACTTTCGAGTCGGCGTGTGGCGAACTTCTGCATTCGAGAGAGTCGGGCTTTGCAATATCCATCACATGGATCTGCACGTGTGCCGGTGACTCATTCTCCTGGCCAAGTGTCCCAACCTCTTCACGTAGCTGTCGAAAACGCTCCTCGGACACCAATGGGTTCTCGCAATGCCGGCGTATAGATTGGATAGACGTGATGCGTGATGGGGTCCTTCTTGGTTTGTCAGGACTGCGGTGTCCGAGGGTGAGTAACCGTTGGGTGACTGATGGCTTAGCTGATGAGGACGGCACTTGTGTAGGGGTAGGCGACCGCGGGCGGCGCGGTGAGGGCGACGCCACCTGGACCCTTGGTGTTAGTTCGCCAAGCGTAAGTGGTGGCCCGCGGAGCTGCCTGAGGGGTATTGGCGCAAAGCTTGCGTCGTCGTCGACGGCATTGCACAGCACCTCGAATCCGTTGGTATTGTCAGTGAGGAGCAAGTCCGCGGAGGCGTTGTTGGATGGGATTTGGAAGGAGATACTCGCGTCTGAGAGATCTGGTAAGTGGTCGAGCGTAATGTCGGTTATCAAGTCTTGATCCATTTCAAGCCCTGGTCGTGGTCTACCTTGTGAACCCGCGCGCATGGTTGGAGTTGGACTGTGGGAATAACACCGACGCGTCCACTCACGTGATCATATTAGACACACCCTAATTATTCCAAATGTGCTTTGCTGCCAAGTGAGTGCCCTGCCGATGACTCCCGTGAATCTCGATTGCAACCCACTCTAGACGTCAATGTTAGTGCCATATCGCCAAGTTGTAATCCAGCATGTCGCCATGTAGCCTTATGTGATCCTTAGTTGATCTGCTATCTAAACTGCGCCCAACAGCCATCTTCACAAACTCTCCTCTGACACTCGCATACCCTCCCCGTACCACTCACACATAGAGCTAGCCGCGCTCTTCGGGGGTGACAGGATCTTATCAAGTAAGCTTGATGAATCTCGCTCCCAGTTCCCTATGTGTCAATACTCCGGGCGGCCTCATATCTGCAACTTAATTCTGCTTTCAAGTTTACACTACGAGACATTATGCCATGGGATCGTTGAGGTAATTATGGTGACACATTCTCGTTGACAGTCGATATCGCTTTCACAAAATTCCCGCTCCAATTCATCTATTCACGGTCAACCCTCGTTCACGTCTTGAACCCCCTCGATGTCAAGGGGTCCCTTCCTATCGCGGTTCATCGCGTCTTCAGACACAGCCCAGGCTGGGGGTCGCCTCAAACGCTGATGTTGGTGGTCAACGCCAATACAGACCCCTCCACCCGTCTTTCCAGTGTACTCAAAGTTGCCCGACCTCCCCGTGGCCATATCCCACACTTACCAACACAATTTCCACCCGACTTCTCACTGACCTTTTCTCAAGCAAGTATCACATGCACCGGTAACTCCGAACTCAATACTAGCCCCTTCTACCTCCGATCATCTATCTTCCCCGCTTTCCCTCACTTCCCCACACCTACGCCTGCGTGTGCAAGCTGCCACCTGTTATCGAGATACGTTTCGATGTCCACTCAGGCTCTGCTGACTGGACGGTACACGTTCAGACATCGTATTGTGATCTTCCCTCCCTCGATCAACCAGTATTCTCCCCACAACACTTCTATCAAAAAGGCCGTAATTATGCGACATCGCCATTGCATGCTGCGTGACACAATACTACAACGGGGCCATGGATCTAACCTAACCTCACGCCGCGTGTCCAAAACGTGTTCGGATGCAACCCCCTAAGGGAACGACTTGTCAACACGATAACAAGATAGGACTACAGTCTTTGACCACTGGTCCACCTTTCTTCCGGCTTCTTTCTCCGGCTGGATCGTCCCGCCCCATCTTTTGGATTTTCCCGCCCTATTGCTGGTGCCTTTTCAGCATTAATTGCCTCGCTCCTCCTGAATGTTTGTGCTCTTCTCATTCATCTTCCGCATTTACTCATATGTATGTGTGTTACCCAGGCACTGAGATTTGTCGACCATTTTCCCAGGCATACATACGCGTTGTGCGTGTGCGTACGTGACTGGTACATACTCTCACCCCATCCCTGGCCAGATTCGTGGCTTATGTATCCTGCTCTCTTTACATTGCAGCCGCGTTCAGAACAACCCAACGTCATTGCGCTCCTATATCCGAACTATCGACACGTCGGCCTCCATTTGCCTGAGAACGTCAGAAAGCGACCGCTAAGCATGATTCGCTTGAATTCACTGCGCTTTCAGACGTGCCAGGCACGGCATTTGAAGACATCATGCGTACACTCTTCTTTTTTCACCGATCAACTTCACTGAATAGCAAGGTGCTTCCTGTTCGTGCCTTCGGAAGCAAATCGGCATACCCTCGTTTCATGTGCTGGGGGGCCGCTGACAATACCCTGAGAGCGCTCATGCATTTTTTAGGGTTAACCCTCATCGAATCCCCCGCGTACTAGTCCGTTCGAAGTTCGAACTTGGGAAGTCGCCACTGGCAGGTGGGAATTATCAAAATGGCTGGATCACGTCAGCACTGGTCGATGGCACTCGATCGCTCCACTTGCATCATCACTCCACTTACTCGTGTCATTCCCGGGCCCGCATCGGTCTCCAGCACATGTAACATCAAGCACGCGTTGACAACCCGTCTATCGTGACATGAACGATCCGTTCGGAGGGTTCTTATGACGTTGTGCGCGCACAACGTTAATATTCCCGCCGGATCGTTCGTACGTTTATTTTCTTCTATTCTGTGCAACGTTTCTCTGTGCTGTAGAGGCTTTCGGCCGAGGCGCACAAACACCCTCGGACTCTATCCCCGCCCGCCGATCGTGTCATCAAGACCTTACTTTTGGATTTTGGTATTCGCATCCCATTGCACGCGTTCGTGTTCATAATTATATCATGCGTCGAATTTCACCTGGGATGACCATGTCATCGACAATGAAAACCGTATGGCATTATTGCATGCGTTCTCTGCTTTTCAAGTTACAAATATTATCGGATGCAGGCCAATTCGGAAACCATGTGCGCTGCGGAACTTTACGCTTGAGAAGTGGTCTATCTGTATCGGGTCCTGGAACGTTTGAAATCTCGCCCCGCCCCTCTTTTCCTATCTCGGGACCCTGCGCAGAATTCGCGTCCTCACGTTCAAAATCGCCTCTTCTCCCCAGCTCGACTTGAACGTTCGCTTTCCGAGACTTCGAGAACAACGTTCCGGTGTGTAAACGCAGTGTGCATTCATCTCGCCACGGGCGGGTACGTTGACCATGCGGCTACTACGACGTGTCAATGTACCATTATGCTGTAGGATAGCCCCGTGGTCGGTACGCTTTGACCAATTTGGCGTCGTGGTCCATTAAAGTTTGGGGGTATGGAAGCCTATGTATACGTGAGAGCATGATGGCATAGAACGGGGCATCATGGCGACG
>JBBPOD010000113.1:0-30761 GCA_038091255.1 Tylopilus intermedius | reverse complement strand
TCTAAACACCGACCTGGGAATAGCAGTCATGAAACGAACTGAAACACTGACAACTCCTGACCCCTCGGCGCGAGACACAATATCGAAACCAACACCCGAGACGGGGCGAAGGGCTCTACCCGGCCGTAGCGTGGTCGCCAATATGCTCGGCTTCAAACTTCCTTCCGGATGACACTTCAATCGTCATGTTCCCCGTGAACCCTGGTTCTGTCTCGACAAGTTTGACGAGCGTGTAAACTGTCTTGTCCCTGGTACGTTCCATTTCCCTTTGCATCTGTATATCAAAGTGTTCGTCGCTGAACGCATCTTTGCGGCAGCAACCAGTGTCCTTGATTGCTGCAACAGGTCCTGTGAAACCCAAGGAAACCTATCGCTGTTCCATGGCGAAATCAGAAGCATTGTCTGCATGAGGCGGGGAGGACGAACGTAGGCCCTACGCAGTAAGTTGGATGCTGAAGAAACGACAAGACCTGAGGAGAACGGTCATCATAACTTGAAAGTGTAGTCATTTGACAAGGTCCAAACTCTCACAGTAATTTCCACAGACGTCGCCCAAGATTCCTGCGGGCTCTGACATCGAAGCCGTTAGAAACGCATCCGATGGTAAGTGAACGAGGGCGGCTCGTCGAACAAATCTAGAACCCTTCGGTATAGTTTTAACGACGGCCATTTGAGTCAGAGATGTTCTGTCAGTGGAACACAGCGTACATCTTTGGGGTAATATCTCCGACACTAGTACTACTCATCGGCGACTGCTCGTGTACAAGTACAACTAAAACTTGAAAGTACAGTACATAACTATGACGTAAATACGACGCGTTCGAAGAATATACACCTGGTAGATAACAATGAGTCAACGGATGCAAAGCCGGTCGGACATGCTCACAAGTCATGGGATCAGACCACCTCGTTGGTACTAGGTTTGGGCTCGCCTACAGCCGCAGTCATGCCCTGCGACGGTGCAGGTTGAGCATCGACAGGTTTCGTTTCGGCGCCCTTCTTCGCTTGTTCCTTCTTCAGTCGTTCGTCAAAGTCATCTGTGTTGAATGACGAGTCGCAGCAACTGCCACAGCACCCTTGAGGACCGCAGCAGCGCACGTCGGCTCCAAAGGGATCTGCATGTTGCAGGCAAAGGATCGTGTTCAAGTTGAGTGTCGACGACTCGGATACGTTGAGATCCGGACTCACGAAGGATGCACCAATTCTGGAGAGCAGCAATCGCGCAGAGGCCTTGGGTAAAAGGATAGTTGACAGGTGAGGGTTTGAATGAATAGATGACCACCAACCACAGCAGCCAGCAACACCAGCATCAGCAGCTTGGGACATTGCGATGCGCTTTCAGTAGTGAGCTGGAAAGAGTGGCCACGCTGTGCCCTAGTGGAGCTGCGAAGAAACTATTTGAAGTGGTGCACGGGATCACAGTCCGGGCAGACTTAGAAATTGAAGCAACTTGAACCTCGATGGATATGTCTGTCCAAAACTCTCGGGCTGAGTTTTTCACGGAGCCCTAATATTGACACGTCTGGCCACCGCAGGGACTCAAATAGCTAATGGCCAAGAGGTTGGTATGTATAGTATATACTGACCAGCCATATGAGATCCGAGAGTTCGGTTCCACCGGATGCTCGACCGTTTGGGATGAAGTAAAGCATCCGTTTCAAACCTTGTGCAGTTACCTGCGATATCGCAACACTCACGATCCAGACCTGTCGCAGAAAGGCGGCTGCCATTCCAGATCAACGCACAACGCCGATCGTTCCGCACACGAGAGCTCTAACTCATCAACACATCTCTCTCTGCAGCGTATGGATCAAGGTCATTCGGACCAGGCAACTCAAGGCAGGTGTCCACCCAGGCCAACGCCCATGCACCATTTCCAACCTTGGTACCGGCAAGAATGCGCTGATGAGCGACCTGTTCCCAGCGATGCTTCGTCGGTTGCGTGTCCGTTCGGTCTGCTCGAGAAGAACGTCATCAATCTTCCATAATACCAACAGAGGCAAGGTCAAACGCACAATGTACGAGGCCCGTGTGAGGCTCGTAAACACCCAGCGGAAGGTCGTCGTCGTTCGTCTTTTTCGCCTGCCCCGCATCCCCGTCCCCGTCCATCACGCCGTTCACCTCTTCCTTTTCTTTTCCCTTTCCAGGGCCGGGATTGCCCTCTAGAATACCCCCGCATACGGTTCGCGCCTCTCGCCTCATCTTGCTCCATTCTGCATTCATTTCATGAACTCGCCTGGCAGCTTCCGATATCCAGTTTTCCTCTGTCAAGCCCTCCCGGGACAACATACTCTTTCTGACAGCGCTATGTGGTCCGTCACTGAATGGACCCCATCCCGAGCCACCGAAAAGTGTCGTTGGACCACCGGCACGATATACGCCTTGACTGGTTCCAGAAAACATCTGGCTTGGTGCAGACATGGCGGGGAGGTTGCTCGCGGAAGAAGCGAGCGGATCTGGGAGCTCCCCAACGAAGTCGCCCGGGGAAAGACCTTTGGCAGTGATGTCGGCGAGTACTCGGTCTTCGTAATAATCATCCGTGACCCAACGTCCATCTGGAGAGCATTAACGCTGAAGCGCTGAATGGATAGTGAACACACAGCACTTACCAATGATCATTTTTGCTCCATGTAGTTTGTACGCACTTCGCGCAGTGACTAGTGTGACACTACGTGTCTTGAGATGAGCACCGAGCTTTCCAGCTTGTATGAGAGCCTCTTTTTCCTGTTGTGAAGCACTGAGTTTGAGTGCGAGCGCATTACGGCGAAAATAGTACAACGAGTCGCGAAAGCCCGAGGAGCGTGCAGCATCGATAGCGAGCATGTATTGTCGTGTTGGATGTCGATCCGGAAGGATGAAAGTACTGCATTTGAAGCGTCGACCTAGGGAGTGGTCAGAGGTTTACCACCAAAAGGAAGGTACACTCACCATCAAGGAGGTTTCCATCTATATCGATTTTTTGGTCTCCCTTTTCATCCGGGTCCGTGACGAACTCGTCTCCTTCGATATAGTACACCTTGTCTCCAACCCTGCGCCATGCTCGCCCACCTTCTTCGCCTTCCTCTCCGTCCAATTCACCCTCGCCACCTTCCCCCGCGATGCGCGCCGTCAAGCCCTTCCCGCGACCTCGTCCTCTGCCGCGTCCACGACCCCTCCCCCGCGCACGCATCGCAGACGTAGTTGGAGCACCCGTGCGTCCTCGCGGTCGTCCACGGGGTCGAGCAGAAGCAGCCGCATCGCGGTCACCGCCCTCTTCCTCATGCCCCTCATCCGGGCCCTCCCCTTCCAAATCACCCTCCCCCTCCACGTCCGCATCGGTGCCTTCCACGGCAGGCTCTTCCTCGTCTAAAACGCCCTCGGATTCCTCGCGCTTGGTATGAACGTCGTCGTCGTCGACATCGTCGGCTTCTTGAGGGTAAGAAGGGGGCACTTGGATGACGATGGGCGTGTTGGACCGCCGGGTGATGATAGTAGCGCCCCCACGGCCGAGACCGGGTTTGAGAATGATTTTATGGCTCGAGGTAGACGTTCCGGAGCGCTTCATGTGGTTCTGGCAGGGTGGGCAGTGGCTTGTCGTCGCCCTGGTCGTACTCGCGTAGTGGTCGTGAAAGTTGTCCAAGTCGCGTCCAAAACTCGTTACGTAATAGTGAAAGCTTCACTTCAACGATCAACGTATTCACTGCACCATGTCCTCTTTCCGTAACCTCCTCGAAGGGAAGATCGTGAGCACGCTAGTTCAAATTTGACAGAACTTTTCGCTAACACGCCGACAGGACTTTCATGGCCAAAGGAACGTCGACAACATCATCCGCATAGCACTCGTATTGAGCACCGTAAGTTGCTTGGTCTTCCCGACTTATTGGTGCTCAATTATCCCATAGATTCTCTCCTTCGTCCTTGGTTTCGCACTCCAGTCGTTGCCCATTACGATGGGAACGTTTGCTCTCTCCACGGTCATCCTTGCGCTGGTACGCATGCACAACTGGCTGTCACCTGGACTCGAATGCTGACAGTGCTAGCGCGTCTGTAGGTTGTTGTTCCCCCCTGGCCAGCATACAATAGGCATCCCGTCAAGTGGCAGCCTGCGCAACCAGAAGCGCCGAAGAGCAAATAATGTTCACCTATTCATGTCTCATACAGAGTCTTGCGCTGCGCTTCTGTACCATGTGGATGCAATGCAATAATTTACAATGACCGACACAGGGACACAACCACAGGTTGGCATGATCCCCGAATACCATGCTATGCAGCTACCAAAGACCTCGTGTACAACCTCTGGACACTGCCTAACAATGTTACTTGTAGGGTCAAAGAACGTCGCACAAAGGCGGCGCACGTCACAACAGGCGACACGATCACTGTTTTGGGGTCGGAACATCGCGTCTTGATCAGGAACCCGGGCCATACTCGACAGCGACCGGGCCATACGGGAGACCCTGACCTTTAGCTCGTTCACTTTGGGTGTAAAGACTGTTAGCAACCCGTTCCTATAATGAATTGGTTGAATTCAAAGAAATACGGGACAGCATGCTTGTTGTGGTATAAGCCACAGCATGGCTGCCAGTGTGTGCATATCAACGGGGAGAAAAACGCGGAAGTGGTCGCGGGGTGAGCACTCGTCGCTCGACCATAGAGTCGCGACCGAGTGTAGGGGCGAGCGAGACACCCGCCTCACAATTGGATCAATGTGGGGTAGCCAGTCGACAGGCACAATGGGCGGGCGTCTCCAAGGGTGATCGTTTAGTAGTGGATCGTAGGCTTCGAACTCGTCTACACTGAGCAGAGGTTCATGGCGTGTAGATCATAATTATCTGTCTCGCCTCGGGCTCTAGTAATCGGCTGATAAGACTTAGGGGAATTAGACAGTCGAGACAATTTGTGATCATTCGCGAACAAGGATACTATGTTCCAATTAACGACCCTACAGTCCCCAGTCCCCCCTCCTGCGAGTCCCAACAAAAAGAGGGCAAGGGGCATCGTCCCTCCAGAGTGCTCAAGAGGTGAGAAGAGCGTGCGTGCAATGTGATATGACCACGGCCGCCTGCACATTGTGATGCGACTACTCGAGCAGGCGTCCCAACTGCACGGGCTCGACTACAGTGTGTCGTTTACTCTGTTGGAAAAACGAGGCAATGAGGAACACGCCGTCCGCAGCGAGGGGATGCGACACGTACTGGAACGGGCTCTCATCTTTCTGCGCTTACGTCTGAGTCTGCGAGAACGCTTTTTCTTCCACTTCTCTCTCATTCTGCAAGAAACATCGCAGTGAGTATTCCGAAAGTCATTTTTCTGGGAACGACATACTCGTTGGTCGATAGAGGAGCCTGGGGAAAAGACCGGGGCGTGCGTGGGTAGTATCTTTGGGGCTTGGTGCTGTATAGTGTATTATGTAATATTTCTCACGGTACTCTTGACCTTAGACAAGCTGATCACGTGAGCGCGGCCCCTAGTTAAACTTTTGATCATGCTCAACGCTATGTAGAGGCCGCCTTAGCGAATGCAATTACTAGTATCACCGATATTTCACTGCACCACCACTTGCACGGGGTGCATAACACTCCAGGCTCGTGATATTATGATGTGCATTCGTTCACGACATGCAAAGCTATCAGGGAACACCGAGCCATGCACCCCTGCTATGACTTTACACGAAGAGTCTTTCGCTCATATTCAATGTTGAGCAACGTGTTGTAACTTGAAGTCACTCTCAATGGTCAACGGGTTCATGTTGGCAGCCTTCACCGGTACTGCTACTAGTAGACTGGCTGTTCTTTCTCCGCTCCCCATGACTTTCCTGATGTATCAGTGCTCCATGCTGGCGAATGCGTGGATGGTGACATATCCCGTAGGTTCCTCATTTCTTAGCCTATGCCAGTGATTCCAGGCGATACTGCGACCGTGCGAATGATGACTTATTGTGGCAATACGTCTCCAACATGAATTCCCTCCAAAGTAAACACTTCCTTCCTCTCCTCCTTGGCACGCCATGCATATGCCGCAACTGATCGTTAATTCTCTCAAGTTAAGGCAGGTGTAGCCTCTGACAATCCTGCTGTTGCTCTGCATAATGTACTATTAGTACATCGATGCACTGCATGTTTGTAGCATCACAGAAGTCCGAATGATTGCTTCTGCAGCATATAATCGCCGAGGGGATGTCTAGTAGTGACAGCTTATCTCGGGATATTTAATGACCGTCGATCAATTGGAGTCACAGGGGAGTGTCATTTCATGGGCGCTGGTCTCAGGCAGAAACGTTGCGCGCTCAGGTCCTCGGTCCTCATTTCGCAAGCATTCATTTTTCGAGAAAACTCATTGTCACCCACAGATTGAAAGGGACCGGCTCGTTCGCAGGCACGGTTGCGCCAACGGCGAGAATGGTTTCCTGGTGTTGTTGATTGTTCTCCGACCTGACAAGGCGGTAATACTTTAGTACTGATGATCACGAAATGGTAATATCACTCACCTTCCGACTGGCCGTCAAGAAGGTTTTTCCGTTCAGTATTCTGTAACTGAAGCTCTCCCGTCGCTTGCTCGATACCTATCCGTCGACTTGAGGTCAGCAGTGCCGGTGATTAAAAGTGACTGTCCGACTCACCAGGGTTACTTTCGTTGGCACGTCGTCCAACGACTCCCCCCGCTGCCTGATGGCTCCGAGCTCGTCAAAGAAGCCATGCTCATAAGACTTGATGTTGTTGAAGCATGGTGATAAATTTGGAAAAATTGCAACGCCTCGTCCCACTCCGCAGATGAAGAAAAGGAAAACAATCACAACGCGGCCAGCGCATCTAAAGTCCTGTCAGCTTATTCAGTCACCTCCGCTTGGAGCTGCCTCCAGCGCTTCGTTTACTTTTGTTGCGTAATTTCCGTTCGTTGTCAAGCTCAGTACGAGCGCGAGCAAGTTCGTCCTCGAGAGCAGCGGCTCTGCTCGTCCGTTTTTCGTCAAGGACACGGCGTGTTTCGTCGAGACGCACGCGATCGCGCTCGCGTTCGGCTGCCTGACTCTCCCGTTCACGCGCCATTTCTTCCCTTTCCCTGCGCAAATTCTCGCGAACGTCACGAGAACGTCGGGATGGTGAATCCCGCCATGAGTCGACACTCGATACGCGATCGGGTTCGTGTTCGGCTCCATAACCCTCCCGCTGACGTGCCATTTCTTCCCTTTCCATGCGCACAGTGTCACGAGGATGTCGGGAAGGTGAATCCAGCCATGAGTCGACACTCGATACGCGATCGGGTTCGTGTTCAGCTGGATAGCCTTCCCGCCGACGTGCCATTTCTTCCCTTTCCATGCGCACAGTGTCACGAGGGCGTCGGGAGGGTGAATCCCGCCACGCCAAGTCGACACTCGATACGCGACCGCGTTCTTTAGGAGGAAGGGACGGGACGAGCTGAATCGGCATGTGGCTTTGTAGCTGATAGAGCAAGGCATCGCATTGTTGTCTCGTTTCAAAGGCTCTGCGATGTTCGTTCTCCTGGAAGATACGCTGTCTGGCGCGCTCGTTCTCAAGGGATTCCCTCTTGCGCCTCTGCTCCGCGACCTGCGCGTCACGTTCTATCTGTGCTAGGGCTCGTTTGGCCTTTTCTATTCGTTGCTCCCGTTGGCGCATAGATTCGTCAAAGGCCGCTAGGGCGGAGGGGACATCGTCGAACGCAGAGATGTCGCGTGTCTGTACGCCATCCTGCCGGGTAGGTCAGCCAGTACACACTGAGAAGCAAGTGTGAACACACAGCCAGTGCTTTAGGAGGCTTTACTCTTGATTTCCGCCCGATCCTGACATGGTCTTCCATACCAGAAGGGACATGTTCAGCTTCGTCGAGCGCAGAAAGCCTGTCTGCGTGTATGTCATTCTGTTGGGTACGTTAGCCTCAAAACTGAACACCGGGGTCTATAAACACACGGGTAGCGTCCGAGCTCGCTTTAATTTTGATTTTGATTTTCGCCTGATACTTAAAGAGCTGCCCATGTGCGATTGAGAGCGAGATAAGAGGTGTGTGAAGGTAGTTACTAAGGCGGTCCGTCCGTAAGCCTGCCAGTATAACCCAGGGGGCGAGGCGCGAGAGCTGGACCTTTCAAGTTTGTTTTTTTGGGTCCTTGTAATAGGATTTCGTCACCAGTAGCGTACTACTAGTGGCTTAGCTGTGGTTAGTGGGAGCAAGCAAGTGCCAGTTCGATTACGTGAGCATTGTTTCAACATTTCGTTGCTCTTGCAATGCGGTCACGAATTATTCGAATATTTCGGTCTACTCGACCACCTCTTCTCTCCTTTGCTCGACTGCCACCCCGTCTGGTTCCACCGCTCGCTCGTCCGCAACTCCGAGTAACCCCTCCATTCCGGCGCTGGTCCTCTTCACAACCTCCGTTAGCTGACCCCTCTCGCCCGGACCTCTTCTACCACCTCCTTCCCTTGCCTCGCGAGCCGGATCCCTCCCAGTCCGTCCCCGTTTACGCTCTCTCTTTTCTCCCCGCGCCACCTCCATCACCCCGTTCAGCGACCATCCTCGGCTGGCTCCCGGCCGTCACCGAGGCCGGTTCCGAGGACGTCGACGCCGGACTGAACGACTTTGTCGAAAACTGTGCGTCCCTGTCACACCTCCACCCTCCCTCCGTCTCTTAACCAACATCTCCCGACTCTCTACCAGCACAGTTCCGACCGCTCTTGCACGAAGCCGTCCAGCAGGCACTCCGCGAGGGTGCAGACGACCTGTGGACCAACAGCGCCATCCAAATCCAGCAAGGATGGATGCACATTCACGGTGCGCACCTCCATTTGGCGCGGTTGTGTGGTATTGACCCCCTGGCGTAGACTATCGCAACGTCCCTGCGCTAGGCCGAATTGGCGATCCCGATGACATCATTGCTTCCGTGCTCGTCCAGGACAGCAAGGTGCGCGTCCCGCTACGTGATATAGATCTATGCTGAGACTACTGCGTGCCTCGGATAAGATCTTACCCGATACCTATCAGGCTATGCCTTCTTATCGTTTCTGCACTGCCGATGGACCGACCCAATTAACGGATGGCTTGGCAAGGAAACTTAAGCACGTATTAGAACGCGTGGCTTCGGAAGAGTCACGATGATATGACACTTCATGGCGTCGAACAAGACTCCCTGCGGAATGTTCACAGCCGGCTAAGCACACAGGTGTTGTTAGCACTTTGTTTGGCCTGATGTATTCTTGGCGTTAATCGTGATTGTTTCCTCGTGGAATCACTTCATCACTCTTGAATTTGGGCTTGGACGGTATTTGATACTCTGGCACATTCCAGTGCGACGGCCTAGTTGGTTCAGACCTCAAAGGGTAAGTAGACATGGATCGAGCGCGGTTTTTGCCCAAGTTCAAAACACTCTTGGAGATTCTACTTGCACATGGTGACGTATCGCGGTGGCGGCGAGCCAGGTTAGTGTTCTCCAACGAGCCACTCCCCACTCAGTCCCGCGAAATGATCCCCAAGCTCGCTGCTGCTAGCTCAGGGACCTGCGTGCACGTGCCATATGCCTCGGGACGCCGTCTCTGGGGCACAGCTAGTACTGAATCTGCTCCAGTGCATCCGACATTGTCGCGCTGCCGCCACTCGTGTCCATTGCGTGTGGATGTCAGTGACCCAGGTGAGCTTGGATGGCCAATGTAATCGCGCGGTTTTGACGTCTTTTCTTCATTCACATCGTAGGTGGATATTATACACAAAAACTAGATTGTAGAGAGCTACGAACATTAAACTGTGTAAGTATTCCTGACAACCCTTTCACAACGCTCGACACCCCGAAAAAAAAGCATCGCCCAAGGCTACATTCAATGGTACAGCCTGGCCCTTGCTTGCCCCCGATTGGCGTACTTCAATCCATCGATCAAGGCAATCTGCGAGATATATCAGTCTCCGGCGCCGCCCTATACCGCGCATATACTCACCGTTTTCCATGATGCACGATCAGCGTCGCTAACCAACCACGGAAACTGTCCCAGAAGCGCCTCCGAAGTCAACTCAAACACCGAATCGTCGACCTTGTCCGCCCCGCAATTGATCGCGCCACCCGTCTGGCCTGTCTCGCGAGGCGGCAACGTGGGTGCTAATGCGGTCAGACAGGTAAATGCGAACGCGCGAGACTGGAATGTGCAGTCGCCGCCATCGCAGATCGCCGTCGTCATGCGACTGACAAAGGCGATGATGTGCGCCAACTGCCCAAGCGAGGGCTTGCCATCACTCAACGTGAGGGAGCGTTCGACTTGTAGGCCGTGTGCGAGGGCGGTGGAAGGACCCTCGGTGATGACGCACATGCGGTCGTGGACGTCGGGATGGAGGAGCGTCCCCCCAGGTGAGAGTGTGTCCTCGATAGGGGTCACGGAATGGAATGCCCCGCCGGTGGAGAGGATTCGCTCGATGAGGAGCGTATCCTTTGGCGAGCCGTCGGCGGGCACCACTGACACTCGCAGCAGTGTGTGATGATGGCCCTTCCGGACCGGGGTACCCCAAGCGTCCTCTCCTGTGCACAGGGCCGTGCACAACTCAACTTTCTGGACGAATCGAGTGGACTGGGTGTATGATTGATGGCACCAGGAATCAAGGGCCATATTAGTCGCAACAATCGGCGTCGGCTTGCGGGAGAGACGGAAGAAGGGCAGCCTGAAGAATGTCATGCTCCTTTGACTAAGGGGTGGTGGTGGAAGGAGAAGGAGAGATATTCGAGCATGAGTGGGGACTCCCAGGTCAGTAGGATTACCAATCTGAGCCTGGGCCGAACCAAGCTCCGTCCGACTCGGAAGCTACAGATCCAACGCTGGCGGTCGGTGAGTATGTTACTAGTGTCGGTGCCTTCATTCGTTGTCGGAAGCATGACGTATGTACTAGGCTGGCAACGTGTTTATATTTGTTGGTACTTGAAGGGAGAACTCGGACCACGGGGAAGTAAAAAGAAAGATAGATTCAAGCATGTAGTAAAATAGAATCATAACTCATAGCGCATATAGAGTCCTATAGTGACAATAGCGCCAACGATATTGACACTTCCAGTGCTCGGCGGGAAGTCGAGATCACGAGATGTGAATGAGTGACGAACTGAAATGAACGGAGAAAACATGAAGAAGCAAGATAATGATAGGATTGAGAACAAAGTCAGTTAGATCCGAAGCCATAAGGTAGTCGTTAGATGTCTTTAAGTAGTGGCATGATGAGTATTGTCGTGAGATGTCTTTTTGCGCACGATGCAAGAATTTAACCGCGGTATGAATCACGGGGTGAACGAGGGCCGAACAGACCAGGGCTACCACGGTCGGGAACAAGCAAAGTAGGTTCGACGGACGGCGGAGTTGGCGCCAGCGCAGGATTAGCTGCAAGATAAGAACATCAATCACCAGCTTCCAGATATGAACATCAAACACAGCCAAACTCACGCTGCCACGTAACCCATGAATGTTGTCTTTGTTCGGGGACTGGCTCGGGAGGAGGAGGAGCTTCCGACCTTTTCCGAGATCGACGGCTTGATCGTTGGGGAACGGTGCGCCAGGCTGGGCGAGCTGGCGGCATGTCCTCAGGCGGAGGTGGCATATCAGGCGGAGGCGGAGGCGGGGGCGGGGGACCAGGGGGCGCCATCGGTGGCTTCCTGTAGGGTTATGAGCATAAAGGCAAGTAGATTCAGAACAAAATAAACAAACCATTCGGGATCAAACTCTCCGCCGGGACCATACTTCGACTTCATGATCATCAAGTATCCAAGCTCACTGCAGAAGAGTTGAGTATTCTATGTTCAAATTCCTTGGGTGATAGCTTACTGTTGGATGTTGCGACGTTCCTCACGCAGCTTGCCAACTTCGCCCAAGAGCATGCGAACCTCGGTGGCAAGAGCCTTGCTGAATTCGTCCAAGTACTATAGAAATCGACATCAGTTACGTCAAAGGAGTGGTCAATGTTACGTACACCCTGTACGTTGTAAGGGACCTGCTCATTCGCAGTGGCGCGGACAGCATTGATGGTTTCTTGGTGCTGCCTGTTGCTATCGGCTCTCCAACCTGAAAACATCCTCATTGGCATCAACAATCAAGATTGCCCGATGTACTCACCCTCTGATAGGGCATTGAGAAGATCTCTTTGCTCAGCGTTCTGTCGTTGCAGTTCTTCCATGACTTGCTCGATTCCTGTCCACCAACATGAGTCGAGTAGCAACCAGAGTGACCGTTCGACCTACCAGGTTTGCCTTCGTTCGCTTGTCGTTGTTCCTCCTCGCGTTGCCTGGCCGCTGCTTGCTCATCCATGAGGCGCGAGACCATGCCCATCAACTCATGCACCTGTCCATCGCGCTCCTCCTTCCAACGCTGCTTCTCGGCCCAGTGCTCATCCATAAGTGCCCTCTTCTCTTCGCAGAGTGCATAATTCTGTTGCACCATGTTAGTGAGGTCGGCCAATTGGTTGCGCAACGCCTCATCCCGCTCCGCTGCTGCCATTCGTGCTTCGTCGGCTTCTGTAGTACGTAGTTGCCGTTCGCCGTCGAGCTCAGCGCGAGTGCGAGCAAGTTCTTCTTCGAGAGCAGCGATTTTAGCTTCCCGTTCTTCGTCCAGGAGTCGGCGTGCCTCGTCAAGACGCGAGTGTTCGCGTTCGCGTTCCGCCGAGAGCGACTCGCGCTCACGTGCCATCTCTTCCCTTTCCAAACGCACGGTCTCTTGAATCTCGGAAGCATGTCGTGAGGCTGCATCCCGCCATGAATCGGCAAGTGACACGCGATCTGGTTCTCTTTCTTCAGGTGCAGGGGGAGGTGGAACCTGAATTGGCGGAATATTTGCAATTCTGTCTTCCAGCTCATGGAACAGAGCGTCGCCTCGTTGTCTCGTCTCAAGGTCCCTGCGTTCTTCGTTGTCAACAAAAATGCGCTCTCTGGCATCTTCATTGTCACGGAACTCTCCTTCGCGCCTGTTCTCAGCATCCTGCGCGTCATGCGTAATATGCTCTAGTGCTTGTTCTGCCTCGTCCAACCGTTGCTGTCGTTCACGCATAGCGTGCTCAAAGTTTTCCAGCCCGGACGGCAGCTGCGATGGTGACTGGCCTGGATCAGGGACATGATGAACTATTTCGCTTTGTGGTCGTCCTGCATCCCTTGCGGTGACCTCTGGAGCTGCAGGCATATCACGTGTAGTCATCTCGGGTTGCGGAGCGCGTGGGGCACTTCTTGCAGACGCAGCCGAGGGATGTCGGTCGATGCGACGGTGGTCTGGTTCATCTGCCATCTCATAGGGGGGTCGGTCGGTGCGACGGTGGTCTGGCTCATCTGCCATTTCATAGGGGGGTCGGGGAGTATGTCTACCAGGCTCAGGATGCAAAGGAGGGTAACGTTCCCCGGGTGATATTGGCCCAGGTGGATAACCAGGTGAGTGGGTACCTGCGGAATACGGTCAGTACGAAAGTATGGCAAGTGTTGGCTTGGACCTACGTGGACCAGGGATCCGTATAATGGTCGGGGGTACTGGAGAATGTGGCGGGGGAGGGGGAACTGGTGTATGGCGCGGAGGTGGTCCAGTCGTATCTCCCTCAACGAACTCTGGTCCACGAACAGACCTGGTTTCAGATGGTTGAGGGCGTGGTCGTGAACCCTCATCATGTTCATCTTCCTCAGGATGTGAAGCAGAGCGACCAGTGGGTGTGCGCCGGAGCCGTCGGTGGCCAGGATCTGCTTGGCGTTGTTCTTCCTCAGGATGATCCGGATCATCTCGACCCTCGTCACGACGTCTTCGCCGTCTATCTCTCGGCTCGTCTCCATAGTCATCATATCCACCACGACGCGGCGGGTAGTCGTCATCGTAGTATCTACGGTATCCGCGATCGGGAGAATATCTGCGACGATATCCATACCCGCGGTCATCGTCGTACCCAGGGGAGTAATATCTCCTGCGGTATCCTCTATCATCTGGGGAGTAGGAGTAAGAACGTCCACGATCATCCCGGTGCCTGCGCCGGCGCGACGAGGGACCCTCATCTCGAGGCGAATAATCCCTACGAGAATGCGTATGGGCAACTTCGGGAACAGGTTCATCGTGATGAGTACGCGCAGGACTATACGGACGATGCGCAGGACTATACGGACGAGGCGCGCCTGCTTCATAGACGATCGGCGGACCAGCAGATGTAGGTGCCTGCGGGAACGCGTGGATAGTGGGCGATCTGGGAGGAGGAGGATAGACATCGTGCACATGTACCACCGAGGGGGACATCGAAACCGGGCTGTGAGGCATTGGAATTGGGGAACCTCGCTGGCTACTCGGGACGACCACAACACCCGGTGATGGAGGTGGTCCATACACCGATCCTGCTACTGGCATAGGAACTGGCATAGGCGGACCTGGGAAGCCAATGGGCGGCGGTTGGATGATAATGGGTGCTTGAGGTACGCCCTGCAAACTCGATTGAACGGGCACTCCTCCCATCGGCATAGTCATGCCAGGTGTTTGAATAGTAATGGGTGGTTGTACTACTGGGACGCCTCCTTCGATGATATGTCCTGGAGGCGGGACCGGTTGCGTGATAATTTGTTGAGGCGGTACTAGGCCGCCAACGGAAGCTTCGACTGGTATAGCATCTTGGGTTTGTCGAACCTGTCGACCGCCAGGACTGTAGGGCGGATGATATGACTCCTGCGTGGGCGTCGAAGTCCTTGATCCGTGCCCGGGAGATGGATGAACAATGAAGGTATCGCGGCCAGGTACCGGGATCGGTGAACGCGACACAGACGTGGGCGTGGTTGGGATCACCCGATCATCATCGGGCTCATGAATGTGATGAACGTACTCAGGACCACCCGGAGGGTAATCTGGGAAGGGCGCTCCAGCGGGAAGAACAGGTCCTGTGAATTGTCCGGGTTCAGGCATTGCCATTCCTCCCCACCCAGGGAGAGGTGCGGGAATGACGGGTGAATAACCATCAGGTGATCGTCCGACTCCAGGTATCACCGGCGGCTGAGGACCACCTGGGAAGAACGCGGCAGGATATGCAGCAGGAACTACTGGCGGCACGGGAACTCCAGGAGGAGGGACCGGTGGGATGATGAAGCCCGGACCAGCTGGCTGTCCTGGCTGAGGCTGGGGCATAGGCACACCTGCGACAATGTGAAGCGTCAGCATTGATATCATGTCAGACAAGGCGTATTGTGCTGACCTTGTCCGCCGACACCCATACGTCTCAAGTCTTCCCTCAGCTGATCGACACGAGCGGTGACAGCTCGCAACTCGGCTTGTCGATCGTGTACGTCTCTCGCGAGCCAGTCATTCAGACCACTCATGTACCTCATCAGCTCGCGCTGCTGATCCACTGTCGCAAGTTGTGCGAGCCGGTGTTCCTGTCGTCATTGTTATCACATAAACCCGTGAACGTTTATCGAAAAACCCACCCGTAGAATGGCCATCAACGTGTCAAACACAGGTAGTTGGACGACAGTCTAAAACTTCATTAATCAACTGTCATACAAGGACGCCTCGCATTACTCACCGGACCTGGTGGCATCGGGACATAACCCGGTCCTTGGGCCTGTGCACCTGGTTGGACAGGTTGGCCGACAATTGCACCAGGTGGCGGGACAATACCCCCCTGCATTACACAAAATACCTCAGCCCTGCTTGGTTTTAGTCGATGAAAAAACGTACTGGTGGTCGGTACCAACTCCTAGATCCAGGGGCGGGGTCCCTTCCTCCTAAGTTTGCGGGCGCGGTGGGCGGCCGATCATCATACAGGGATTCTGGCTAAATTGAGGGTCAGATTAGGTTGCAAACAGACGGCTCAGAAATTGTACCAGGAAAGGCCCCGGGGGTTGGACGCGGGGTATCCGTTCTGGAGCTGGAGTCTGCTCTCGTGGGGTCGGGGGCACGTTGTACGTCTCGAGCGGGGTCCTAGACCGGGGTGTAATAATGGGGGGTGGTGGTGGGCCAGGAGAGACTGGTTGCTGTGGCCTTGTCGGTCGGTCGAGAGGTCGTCTAGGTGGACGAGGCGGTGGAATATTGTGCATCCGCTCTGGACTCCACATTGGTTCTCTGAACGGGGGCGCTGTATCTCGCCTTAGTACAGGGCTCGTGCTTCTCGACCTTGACGGCCTCGGAGCCGGCTGGTAAACGAACGGAATCAACTGGGGCGGTGGCTGGATATCCGAAGGGACTGGCGCAGGTGGCAAGTTCAGCAGCTCCATCAGTTGTTCATCCAATGAAGGACCGGCTCGCTGGGGTATGGGCACATGTATATGGGGACGGTCACGATCCCGTCCTTGGACCCAACGAGACAGCAAGCTCTCAACGTCGGTTTCAGAATCATCCTCCTCTCCGAGAGAAGTTTGTCTGAGTAGCCTTTCTTCCGTGTCCATGACTCGAATCGTCCGCGTTTCTTCTGTATCCTCTCGTCTACCTTGCCGCGCTTGTCGATACGTGTCTTGTTGACCGTTCAGCAACGCGCGAATGAGCGCCTCGATACGGTTCAACCGCTCATAGGTTTCCGTGTTATCTTGCGGCGCAGGTCTAGATTGTCGGAGCTCATCCAACATTTGATTGGTTGAGCTCTGTCCTTCCCAAAGCGCACTCGTCTGTTCTCGTATCTGTGACAACATATCTCGGATAACGGTCATCGAAATCCCCGGTACCTGTCGAGCTGTATCACTCGAGTCCGAGGACTCCGTAGAGGGCGTAGGTGATGATGGGGGAGGTGTGGGGGAAGACGACGACGAGGTGAGCGAAAGCGTCGGCCCAGGCGACGATTGAGAGGATGATGATATGAGCGAAGGGGTAAAGTCAGATGAAGACGACGATGGTTCTGATGGCCAAGCAGGAGAAGAAGAGTGCATTTCTACTTCCACTTCCTCCGTACCCCAAAGGCTCATGTCGTCCGAATGGTGAGAAGACAAAAAAGATAATGAAGAACTCGTGGAAATGATTGAAGGAGACCTGGAAGGCGGTGGCGACAAGGCGATGGGTAGACCGTGATGTGGTCGAAGTCCGGCTGGCGGCGTCAACCTGGGCTCGGAGACGACGCTCATGGCGCCAACAGACTGTTCCCTGCGTTCGGAGACGGTGACTGCGGTGACTGACTGATCTCTACGGGCAACTACCGGGGGCACTGGCGCTTCCACGACAACCCTCTCGCGTTCGACCAAGTGGGTGCGTATATATTCCGACAGGTCGTAAAGTTCATCCCGGATAAGCTGTACGTTGTCGGAGACTTCGTGGTTTTCCTGGCTCATGCGACGGTCCAATTCATGAATCTCTTGAAGTAGCCGGTAGATATCATGGGTTATCTCGGTGCGCTCGGTGTGTGTCTGCGTTTCTACCGTCTCCAGTATAGAACGGATGGACGGTCGATCTGTCTGCGGAGTGTCGGAGCTAACACTAGGGGAAGGCGCAGCAGAATGGTCGCTGGGAGGAGATTCCGGGGGTGGCACTCTGGTTGGCTGGGGAGACTAGGAACGATGAGGGCACGAAGTAAACAAGCTATACGAGGTACTCACAGAAGGTAGCAAACTTATGCTTGACGAAGGTAGCGAACTTATGCTTGACAATAGGGAAGGTTCCGTAGATATCTCAGAAGGGGGGGGAACGTCAACCATTGTTACAATGCGACCTTCCACCATGCTGGCTCCACTCGAAAGACTGGACACGCTAGAGACCGAGGATGGAGTGCGAGTCAAGGATGAAGATGTTGCAGACGTGAGTGAGGCACTCGGGCCACTGGAGGGTGAGGAGACGTAATGGGTGACTGGGGCAGGCGGCGGGGGCAGTGGCGGCGTTGGCGGCGGAAGAGGAGCGGACACCACCGAGGTCGTCATTGTCTCTGTCACGACAGTCAAGCTTCCCATACTAATTGCAGAAACACTGGGACGCAGAGGGGATGATTCGAAGGATGTATCACGTCCCTCCTGAAACTCCTGGAGTTGGGTCAGAGGCGTCGGGAGAAGTTGCGACGACTCATATGAGAAGTCGGTTTCTGACAACCACTGAGAGGGATGGACAGAAGGACTCGGGGATGATTCCGTGGTCGCCAACGGGCCGGGAGACTGTAAGCTTTCTTCGCTCACGGCAAGATCACCCATAACGAATTCGGAAGACTCAGTACTGGATACGGTATGAATTGGCGATGATTCGGAGCTCGACTCTTCGGTTAGTGGCAGAGAGATGGACAGCTCGCTGGAGCCGACTATCGACGTCGGCGGGACGACCGTTACCTCGTGTTGCTCTTCTTCAATATCCCGGCCAGTGCTCGAAATAGTAGGACTAGCCTCCGGAGGTCCCGGTTCAGGGGTAATGTCGATGAGTTCCAGAGGGGACTCCGACTCAGGAGATTGGAGGGAAGGCACCTCTGTGAGCGTCTTTGGAGGGAGTGTTGGCACGCTTTCGACGGGGAGGTCGAGGGCCAATGAGCGCGGGGTGCTCTCCTCGGAAGGGATTGTCTTGCATAGAGATGCCGTCTCATAATGGGTCTCGGATTGCTCCGTACGCTCACACTCGCAAATCGCCGCTGTCAGGTACTCTGTTTCCCCCTCCGACTTGCACTTCTCTGCTGTGTAAAATTCCGTCGAGGCGTCGGTCTTGCATTTCTCCGCGGTCACGTAATCGGATGAGATGTCTGAAGCACAGCGCTCCACTGTGTGGAACTCGGTGGAGGCGTCGGTCTTGCACTGTTCGACAGTTGCATAATCGCTCTCGGAAGGAATCGAAGGTAGTGACTTGAAGGAGGCGGTTGATGGAGAATTGGCAGTTTCGTACCCCTCACTACCTGAGCTATCTGGGATCTCGAGAGCAGATAGGGATCCAGTGGAAGGAGTCGGTGTCGGGGTAGTGGAGCGGCTTCTTGTCCAGGTGCTTAATGTAGAGCGACTCTGCGACCCTGTGTAACCCGAAGTTGTATTCTCTTTGTCGGAAGTGTAGCTCTTGCTACGCCTCCGCCTAATTCCCGGGCTCCTGGACAATGAGGACGGAGAGGACGACGTATAGCTGCTATAAGTATATGATCCATCGTGCGAGTCGCCCAAGTACGAGTTGGACTCGGTACGCCGGTAGGAGAGCGTCGAAGGTACAATTTGTGTGTTGGAGGCCCCGGGCGTGAACTCGAGCGCCGTCTCATCCGTTATGATTCCAGTGGTCGTCCTGCGCACGTCGGATGATGAAGTGGAAGAATCGGACGGCGTGTAGTAGGAGTCTGTAGTTGTACGAGGCTCGCTCGATGTCCTAGATCCCGCGGAGAAGAAATTATCATCAGAGATATCAGAGAGCGGACGCGTCTTGGTTCTTCCGCTGGGGGGCGGGGTAACGCGCACCTCACCGCCAAGCCTAGGCCCGCTGGACACTGTCACTGGCGATCCGTCGCCCAGGATGACACCACCGACGAGGCTTAAGCCAAACCCAAGACCAGGTTTCGCATGCCTGGCTCGACTGACTGCAGAAGCGAACTCCTGGTCAAGATCAGTAAGCGAGCTGGTGCGACGTAAGGAGCTGCTTCGACTGGGTGCAATGACACGTGGATCACCGGGATAGATGTACGATTGGTTGGAAACGGCGCCGTCGTCCGTAGTGCGCGTGTGATGTGGGGGGAACGACGGAGCATGGGATAGGGAACCGGTGCTCGAAGTGTCCGAGAGTGAGTGCAAGTCCGGCAGGCTGGGGATTGTGTGCAGGGGTGGCATGAACATGGTCGAGGCAGAGCCGGAGCCTGAGGCGCTAGTGGTGCTCGTCATGGTATGAATAGTTCTGATAGAACCAGTAGGAGAGCCAGGCTCAGAACGACTCGGCAACGTCACAGTACGATCTAGGGCTTCCCTACAGGAGATCGTCAACAAAACGAGAATTCAGAGGTAGAAAGACAAAGTACCAAATAGCACCGACCCAACGGACTCTCTCCCTTGCACTTTCTGCAGCCATGCGTTCGACACCGTCACTGTACAATAGCTGGAAAGGACATAGCAACTCTATCAACGGAGGACAGTTCCCCTCGGCAATTTGGGCGCGGGCAGCGATCGTTCCAACGTCTTCTCTTGCGCTCGGGTGATTCGGGGAAGGAACCGAACGCACTTCGGTACAGTTGAGAAGATCCAGTGTTACGACCCCTCGGCCGCCTCCTGGAGCAATCCAAGATAAAAGTAGCATGTGTGGGTATAGCAGCGCCTCGCATCGTTGCCAGCGATACGGGGGACCGGAATGTACATTGAGGTACCATAGGTCACCTTTGCGGAGTGGCTGTGCACCATTGTCAGCGCAAACGAATCGAAGGACACAACGAGCACACACCTCTCGACTGTCTCTTGCATAAGCGCCCAACTCTGTCATATCAAATGGAGGAGGGATAATGTTGCCGATCACACTCTTGGGGGTAGTGGGTGGTTGGAGACTGCCACTGTCCGAAGTGGGCTGCTGCTGCTGCTGACCCCTTTCGACCCGTGAGGAACGCCTACGAAGGCCAAAGGCGCCCTCGGGTCTTACGATTGGCGAAACGGATGATTCAGTAGATGACTGTGCTTTGCCAAGAGCGGGTGTGCGTTCCTTCCAGGCTGCAACAATATTTCGAACCGAAGTGAGAGGGGAACGCGGGGATGTTTGCGGTCGACGCAAGGACGAAACTGTCGGGGTGATGGCCGAAGAGGCTGTGGTGCTCCTCGCCTCCGCAAAAGTGTTGGAAAAGGTGGAAGCAAAGTCGCTCGGGTTGAGCGGTGTGCCACTCCTGCCAGTTGTCGCAGTGGGCCTCCTAATCGGCGGTGCTAAAAGGGACGACGACGACAAGGAATCCGAAGCGGAAGAGATGGCTGAACCTGCCTTGCTCTTCGCCGGGGATGAGGGACGGGATCCATAGCCAGTGGACGTCCCATAGCCTGTCGTAGTATAGCCATAACCAGTAGTGCTGCTCAAGTGCGGCGTTGACTGGCTGTGCGGGAGGAATGGGCTTCGGCTGCCTGGCATCGACGACGTACGAGTGTGACCAAGGGAGGTATCAGCAGGACCGGCACGATCTTCGAAAAAGGCGATGAGGTCGCCAGTCCGTCTCCCAAGTGGACGATCAGATGTCAAATCTGTCACCGAACGGTTGTGAAGGTGGCCTGGGGAAGCAGTACTGATGCGATGGGCGGGAAGGTGGTGTCCTTCAGGAGTCCCGTTCGCAGCACGAGGGCCATCCCGCAGGTAGGAAACGGGACGCGATGGGATGTTTTCTGTACGTTCTGTAATTGTGCTGAGGCGGTTGCCTTCGCGGTTGTAGATGGAGTATGTATCGAGACTTGTGGAGTACGACGGGGTTGTACCGGTGTAAGACGACGGTCCGGCACCACGCGACCACTCCGTGAGCATGTCCTCGGCACTGTCGAGCTCATGGTCAAGGTCAGTCAAAGCTGCTTCCACCTGTGCCCTTTCTTCGATCGAATTTTCTTCGGAGTAGGAATCATACGAGCTGCCGGATCTTGATGGAGAGACATTGACTCGTCGCAAGCGCCGTTCTGAGGGAGCACCTTCGCTGTCTGATGAGGCCAAGGGTGCGTCTGGAGTGGGTTATCATACTGAACGAGAAAGACACGAGAAAGACACGAACCGGAGCTGGCGTAGGAGAGTCTTGATGGGGAGAATATGGATTGTGTGTTAGTAAACGATGAGAAGGTCGCGGTCCCATAAGGGGGGGACCTTGGATCAGCGCTAGAGCTGTAATTCGACATGGTCAGTACATCACTTTGCTAGATGGTCGAACTCAACCAACAGGCGACTTTAGGGCAGACATGGTCGCGATCGCGTCAAATCACGTGATCGTAATTCACTGATTACGTAACATACCCCCCAAGTCATAGACAAATAGTAACAAACATCACTCATGGCAGACGATATGGACGTCGACCCGCCCGCAGCGGGATCGGGCAAGAACGCAAAGGACGACAGTAAAGACAAGAAGAGATTCGAAGTTAAAAAGGTACCCGTCTCGTCCCTCCTTTTCATCACCCTCTTAGATCCCCCTCCAGTGGAATGCTGTGGCCTTATGGGCTTGGGGTACGCATCCTTGCCCGTGTGCTGCTGCGTAGGTCTCACTTTTGGACAGATATCGTGGTCGACAACTGCGCCATCTGTCGCAACCATATCATGGACCTTTGTGCGTTATTCTCTTCACTTCGCTACATCTGACCCACTGACCCCTGCCAGGCATCGACTGTCAAGCAAATCAAGTATCCGCATCCACGGACGAGTGTAACGCTGCATGGGGTATTTGTAATGTGTGCTATGTTCTCCGTCTGTCTTTACAACGAATTGATCTACCCTCAGCACGCCTTCCACTTTCACTGTATTTCACGGTGGCTAAAGACGAGGAATGTCTGCCCTTTAGACAACCGTGAATGGGAGTTGCAGAAGTGGGTCTCATCTCCATTTCAGCTCACAACTTTGTTTAACGTCTGTTTCAGGTACGGTCGCTGATTCCTTTCCAGTGTCCTCTCCTCGAAACTGTATCATAGTAGTTTGCTACTAGTGTACCTTTTTATTACGTCTCGTCATATCACTTGGCCGAATGTGACGAATTCCATACCTTTCCACAGGGACGGAATCAAGCGGATATCTGTGGTTACAGTGCTACCACCAAATGATCTAGGGTGGCTCATGCGCATGGGGTTCATAATTGCAAACTATTCTCCAGTGGCTGAGAATGTGCCGACAACATTCGTTCGATCTCTTGTTGCAGTGCCTGGTCTTGGAGAGCTGATGTGGGCCACGACGTTTCCCATTTTTCCTCGGGCAACAAAGTCCAGTTTGGCGACGGCGTGGACAAGATATGAGAAAAGTCTTTCACAACGTAGCTCTTGGTGTTCTATCATTGTGAACTCATTGAGGCACTCGTAGGAAGAGAGATAGAACGACCGACCTGGAGGGTACCCTGGAGCATGGGACTGCCTGGATAGGCTGCAAATCGGATATCCGAACAACCCTCGATGATAGGGTCTGATCTACTTTCAAGGTACACATCGACCGCCCTGGAATTGTGCATGCGAAACTGAGAAAGAGTGGTTAGTGAAGGGCAACGAAATCACCATCTATCTCACCTGATGACACCCAACCACGATCACACATTCTGACAGATCACGGAGGAGGATGCTACCCGATATCTGCGGCAGCAAAATTACAGATCTAGAAATCTGCTGTACATGTAGCGCAGTTATCGTGGACTGATCTTTGTCGCCGATGAGTAAGTTCACGATACAGTTGTCTAGATCAGCTATCGAAACGTCTGCCGAGGAGTTTGGGGGGCGAACATCGACGACGGTCAAGTAACGTTGGGACAAAGTCCTTGCTGACTCGACCAAGGCCGACTGTGGTATTGTGGGAGGCGGCACGACCACCCCGGGTGCATGTTCAGCAGACTGCTTTGGTTTCGTAGTCTTTCGCTTGAACGAAAATTTGGGCACACTCGCGGACGCCTCGCGCAGCTCTTCCACGCGTTTCTCTAGCGTCTTGAGTTGCTGTCTGATGGGATGACTGGAAACCCCTCATTCAACGTGGCAGACGACTTACGAGTTCGCACCGCCTCTGATCGTAACTCGGCAGACTTCCTGTGGCATCGCTGAGGCTCCTGGTCATGCGCGAGAGATCCACGGTTATGACTTGCATCGTAGATGGAGTAGCATCGGTGCCGACTTTGAGTGCATCCAACCGGGATGCTAACTCTGCAGGTTCTCGGGTTAGATGAAGGACGGTGGTTCGAGGGAGAGCTAACCAGAGGCCGACGCGTTGAATTCCACATAAAATTTCTGTGCAAAGGTCCACTTGACTTCTGCCGAGCTGGACATTGGTTGTCAAGCTGTGAGTCTGGAGAAAGGGCGGGGCACAACTTGAAATTGGTCACGGTGGAGTGACAAGTCACTAATCTGGGCACTCATTACTACTAGTACTAGTATGCATCATGATCAAGCTTCGACTTGTTCGCCTTCTTCGATTTCACATGTAATCATCGGTTTGGGACACCAACGAACTCACGGGCCTTCTCACAAAGGTCAGTCACGAAGCTCGCCAGATCAGATAGCAACCGGTTTCGTACCCTCGCCCGTCCTGGAAGCACTCAAGAAAACGTTCAAGTTGCTGTCATCAATCACTAGTACACGATATCACAGAAAACAGACAACAAAGACATATCCACTTAGTTACCGGTCGAACTCATTGAGCCCGTGGCCATTTCTCCCTACTTCCACTGAGAGAAGGAAAAGGACGAAGAGATTCCTCCCGACTGCCGGGCCTGCAAGCCGTGAGAGACACCGGCGGAAAATGGCTCGAGCATGATCTACATTCACGTCGAGTCAATCACGGGCGAATGGTCAATGAGGCTATCGGGATATCCTTACTGGGGTTTCATCATTGGCGCTGGCGAGAGACCAGATCAATCCTGACTGAGTAGATGAACTCGTTGACGATGGAGCGAAAACCCTTGAAAAAGGTGGTGAAAATCTGCAAGTATCATCGTACTTAGGACAGGATGCTCACCAATATTGACCAGGAGTACACGTTCCTACGGCAGTCCATGTAATTGGAGTGGTACCGCCGTGCAGATAAGCACCCTTTTCAAATCGTCATCAGGTCTCTCAGAGTTAGTTCGAGTCCACGACTGGATACTTACAATAGTGATGTCCGAAACGCCAGCAAAGGCGCCACCAGAAGAAGGAGCGTCGTTGGCGAGCGTGAACTGGTTCCCCATAGTACCGACATTTGACAAGTTCCACTATAACGATAGTCAGGTCTTCCTGAGCATGTTGTCAGAAGGGTTACAGCGCATAGACGTACCACCATGTTGTCCGTGACGTTGTTGGCATGGTAGCCCGCGATGACGTTGGTCGGCCCACCCCCGATCAAGTCCACATCTTGGCCAGGAAACTGAACACTGAAGATCTTGTATTGGCCATCTGCGAAGAGAGACATGATGTGTGAAAGTGAGGCACTCGACTTGGAGTGAGGACTATGATTTCGAGTCTGCTACCAGACTACATTTATACCTTGCAGGGGCTAACGCTGTTGGTACCGCCGGTCAGCGAAGCAAAGTGATTGACGGCATGGACTCGGACGCCGTAAACTGTTTGGCTCAGAGTTGGCGCTCGTCGAGCGGGAAAAGTAATGTGAAGCGTATGTGTCGGACACGTGGAATGACGTACGGCGCCTTTCAGAACATTGCGTCGTCCACGAGGATCATATTAAAGAGGATAGCGCGAGAGAAACCTTCAAGTTGCTGGGTGATTATTTTACTAATTTTGTGGGCGCTATTCCCTCAATATAGGGTAAGGCGCTGATACGTAGGCGCCTTGATATATGCATGTGGGACGATGGCTTCTGATTGGTTGAGTCTCATGGCTAGTATCATATGGCGTACTCATGTGGGACTGCTTCGCGAGGAGGGCGCAACTTGGTAACTTACACTCTGCTTCCAATTGCACATGGAGAGCCTAAAGGGGAACCGAGCAGAACGTTGTAAATATATACATCAGACGAACGTTCCCCTCTCACCTTCACAATCGACGGATGTGTACTAGTGCTGAGGTAGCCGATGATCTCGGTGGTCATGGGACGGGGAAGAGGCTCCATGGTGTATGTTGTCAGCACATGAAAACGGTCACACTCTTACCTCCAGTTGACAGATTAGTACTAGCGCGGGTAATGGTTGACGCTGGGGGGCACGCTGTGAGAGGTTGAAAGACTCATTTCATACAGATAAGTCAAGCTGCTCATCCCCCTAACCTTCACGATTAATAGAAAATGTGGGTGGCCGTTGATCCCAGTGAAACGACGCGAAGAAAGAAACACTAGTACTGCAGTCACGGTACTCACCGAGAAATGCACAACCTTCTGTACTATTATACACCTTGCACGTGCGCCTAAGGTGCTTCACCATGTATCGCTGGCAATTCAAAATCTCCGTAGGTGCATTGCGGACGTAATCCCGGACTTCCACCTACGAACGGCAAGTGAAAAATGATAACCAATCCCTTCCCCCGCGCCTTCACTCACCCACCTCTTTTCCACACACAACTTCTAATGTCACTTTCCCAAAACCCTAGGTCTGACTCAGAGCCTTACACTGGCAGGTCACCCCTACCTCAGGCTGGCAAATAGAAAAACACCGAAAACCTTTTCAGGAGGGGAAGAGGATACTAGTACCCCAAAATATCTACATCATGAAGCAAATCAATTGGAACTATCACAAACCTGAGAGGTATCGCTAGGCTGCATCATGATGCTATGGCTGGGTTTTCCAGACTGAAGATCGAGTATTGAGTTGTGACTCGCGATTTTGTTATGTATGAGCTGAGGAGCGCTTCACTGGCATAGTAGTATACTTCAACTTGTGTCGGCGTTTCCGACGAACTCCGACTCAGACGCGTACTATGTACTACTCCGAATCCCTCCAAAGCATCTGCCAGTGAGACCAAGATTACGGCCCCACATAGATCATCGAGTCTATTCTCTTCTGCGCCACCGCATCAACTTGAAGCAGTAAAGAAGACCAGCACTGTGCAATGAATTTGTATCAAGGTGCAACTTCAAGGCTTGAAGACACGAGCAATAACTACCGGCACGCGATGAGTTCGCTCCTTGGGGCACGTCGGGCCCCTCGGACGGAACTCATTCTGGAATTAGTGGAGATTCAGGGACTCGAGCATGGTAGCCTCACTGTAGTATGCTATGACAAGACAACGGTTCACTTCCTCTCGTTCGTGCCTTTGACGCACAGGGGCCATTTCTTCCGAGCTACGCTGACTGACATTCAATGGCCTCCCTTATCAACATCTTGGAGATTGGAACCTCGACGCAGCGTCCAAATGCGATTCAACGGATAACCTTGTCTTCGAGATGGTCCATTCATTGCTTTAACGCTGGTCCAATACCCGTATGAGGAATGGTGAGCATTCTGTCCTCTGTCTGGTCAGCCCCACAGCACGACCGTATTCGCAGGTCATGCTATTATACCATGACCGGAATTATAACGTTTTGCAGACAAGCCACGAATGGTTTAGTCTATTTCGATGGTGACAGCGTTGCGAAATTGCAAGACGGTCCAAGACTTCGTACTATAGGGCGGAACACGCGGCGGAAGGAAGGGAGACGTGCAGAGGGAGGACATTTGGAGTGGATGGCTTTGTGAGGTAAATATTACTCTCTCTTGCGCCGTCTGCCTATGTTGAACAAGTCGTAGGATGCATATGGACTTGTGAGTGTTCGAATATCGCCCTGCACATTGATATTCACTTTGCAAGGATTCAGTGGAGTCATGTTTTGTGACCTCATTGGTCCTGTTTCTTCGAACCTACTTTCTCGGTCGGCTGGATGGTCCCGAAGAAAATTTTGCGTGGGGTATCCGTGTTCTGAATGTACCTGGAGAAATCTGACGGCGACGTCCCCCAGTCGAAATAGCTGTGTCTGAGGTCATGGACGCCGCTTCTTGGCATAATCGTTTTCCCGGGGAACCCGCGTACATTTGGGCCTAGCCGGATAGGTGACCTTCTAGAATGCCCAGCTCGCACCGTCAGAACAGGACAGGAACGCCGGCACCATCGCGTGAAAAATGTCTCCAAAGAAGTGCCCGCCGCAAAATCGAGATTAGAGGAGACTTTAATCAGACCAGAGGAATCTTCTATCGGAATCGATTGGGCGGCACTCATACAGGTTATCATTGATCGTTATGCTCGTCGGCTTAAGATACCTCCTCAACGTGCCGACAACCGGCCCGAACGACATTGTTGACCTTGCCTCCCTTACCCAGATTCAGCTTTGCGCCATGTTGACGTCCTATCTCCTACTCTCCGCCACGCCAACAGACCTAAGGTTGAACTTAGCTGGAAACGTCTTTAGGTTCTGGGCCACGTCGCGTACGGCGTCCATGACTGACTCGGAGACACTGATTCGTCAGGATATGTCGTGTCGTGACCACGATGCAGGTCGCCGGCGTTCATGCGGGCCTTGAACACGAAGGAACACCCCGTCGTCGTTATGGTGGCTCATCGATCATCTCCGACATGCGGCGTGGGTAGATGATCTGGACCGTCATCTGATGACCTGCTGGATCGGAGCGAATGGGTCAAGTGCGACCCGGCGTATGGTCCGGAGATACGCATTAATGCAGAATCGCAGATGGCCATTTACTTGTTCGACTGATGACCTAGTAATGGACAGAGGACAAGCGGCATGTTACCTACCGACATGGACCGTCGGCTTTCCAGGGGGAGACAAAATCCCGTTTGTTGAGGTAGTGTCCCCGCCGGTCACCGACGAATGGATTCGGCCGCAGCCCAAGTGTATTAGACGACTCTCTTCTGAGCGTGTGCATCCTTGTGGAATAATCTCACTCAGAACGCCCGACAGACTCTGTCGCTGGTTTAATGCTCGCTATGACCATGTGCTTTGTGTTACACCAAATCTGGTGATTGCACAATTTGTCACAGGGCGATATACAACGGACGCTGTGAGCTCAACTTGTCGTGCCAGCCATTACCTCATAAAGCCCATCTCCCATCCTCTTCCCCAACATTTCACTCCAAAACTGCATGATAGGCTCCCACTCGTCTCGAGAACGTGGCATGCTCTCCTCTCCCTGATCGCCGGATTTTATAACTTGGCGTGTGCACGTGAATCCCTTTGAAAATGCAGACGTGTCCTTGGCGACAGAACCCCGCGAGAACGACAGGAGGGGTGTAGCACAAGGGGTGTCGAGCGTCGGATACGACAGCAGCGGCCCACATACGGACACCACCGAACCTAGATGGTGGAGCGACGGCACAGACAGTTGTACCGCATTGGACGTCCCCGCGAGTGCCTTCTTCCACCACGCGAGTGCCGTCTCTGCCGCGACGCTGCCTCCTTGAGCGAAACCAAAGATATGGATGCGATGGGGCGGCCATGCACACTCGGCGATGAGATGATCGAGGATGCGAGCCATGACCTCGAGCGCGGGCGTTGGGTTCGGTCGCACGATGAGGTCGCCGAGGGGATCAAAGGAGGTGTACCACTGAAAGGCGGGTTCGTACAGATATGGAATCCTGTGGGTACAGTCGACTCAGCATAGCTGGTTGATCTGGGGTGAACGCGCACGGTTATTACTGTTCAGGGGCACGCAGTGCGAGAATGGCTGTTTGTGGAAGACGAAGTGACCGGCCGAGCCTGGCAAAGGGAACGTGGGTGTCACCTAGAACATGGGTACGTTGCGTTGGAAGAGAGCGCTCGGGATGGAAAAGGGTTACTGACCAAGTCCATGGAGAAGTACTAGCAGATTCTCGTCTGTTCCATCATCGCTTGGCGCGTAAGAAAATATGAGTGGGATCTTGGACGATGTGGGGGCTGGTTTGGTGCGTGGTGAGGTCGTCGGCGATGTATGCAAGTCCACGACGTTTGAGTCTGACCGTGACATCTTCAAGCGAGAGTTGTGTGGCGCTGCAACTTTTCAAGTTACTATCCACGCTCACTGAGTGCTCCGAGTCACAATTAATCTTGGACTGACTTGAAGGTAAGTAGACTGTTCAACAGTCGTAACACTGTACTATACAACTCAATCATCGTGATCTATAGGTACTAGGTGAAACCAAAACCAAAACGAAAATGATATAAAAAAAGATATAGGCACGGTTTGGGGATGACCGTCACCCATTGAAGGCGGCTTCAATTGTGCCTTGACGACTTTCTACCAGTGGGTACTCCTCCAAGCTGGTTTCGCTTACGGTTGTTAGATCCTTTGACAATGACTGTCCCTTCCCATCCACCAATCGCAAGAAACTGACCGCCTGGGGAGACAGCAATTGATTGTGCGTCTTCTGCGAGCTGATTGGGGCCCTGATTTCGGGGCCCCGGTGACGCGTTGAACAACAAGATGTCATAACCCGTGGAGTACAGGACGAATTGTCCAGACTCTGGTGAGACAATGCACGGGTAGTTGCCATCGTCCACTGACCACTCCGGAGTCACCGACCTGGTGGAAACGGTGATTCGATTGATCGATTTCTTGGATAGGACAAAGATACTTGCGTCCCCGGACCACAGCAGGCCGGTGTTGTAGTACGGGACGACTTTTGCCAAGTCAGAATCGATGGTGACCATCAAGTTGCCGCTACGACTGTCGTAGACTCGAATATGTTCGCGGAAGGTAGCTGTCGCATAGCGATCGCCTCGAGGAGAGAACTTGGCAGCTATCACCCAATTCGGGTGCTCTCCATCCTTGACCACCTTTCTGCGTGCCTCAACCTCCCATATGCAGGACTTGCGGTTGCCCGACCCGGTGAGGAGACGTGCTGGCGCGTCGGGAGAGAAGTCGAGACTTGTGATGGTGTGGCCATCCGAATCCTTCACGTCTTGACCGAAGAATTCTTTGAACGTTTTGGCATCCCAGACCCTCATCTCACCCCAACTGGTAGCTGCCGCGATCCACCTACTGTCCTTGGAGACCGCGATACAACGGACATCCTTCATTTCCATTGTTGCAACCTCTCCGGCCTGGTTGCCTGACAACCTCCATACTCGAATCTTCTCTTTGTCCCCGCCCACGACGTGCTCCTCGTCTGGTGTGAACGCCAGCGCACGTATTGGACTGTCTGTACCAGTTTTGAGTTCAGCCCATGGAGGATCCTCTTGTCCAATGGTCAGCATCGACAGAACCATCTGTTCGTTGGCGCGCACCATTCAGTAGCATGTTATGCTGGGCAGTATGGATGGTGGAGATGCTCATGTCGTATACGAAACAGGGTAATAGAAGGCGTCAACGAACAAGGTGTGGTCCGCATGCCCTCCTTGCCTCTGATCGATAGAGATTAGTCAACGCCGCATGCTTAATCG
>JBBPOD010000112.1:0-30991 GCA_038091255.1 Tylopilus intermedius | reverse complement strand
ATCACCAATCGCGCCCAGATTTACGAGTTGCTGTTTGGCGGGTCGAGCTGTTTGCAGGGCCTCTAGTTTGGTGTTCTGATTGCGCTGGCCCCCAAGCCCACGACCGACGCGAGTGGAACGACGATGTGGGTCCTGAAAAGGTTGCATTCAATGAAAAAAGAAAAAGAAAAAAAATGTTGAAACACCTTGCTCATGTCGACCTGCTGGAAGCCAACTGAACTTGTAAGACACGACAATGGTCGACAAAAAGACTTTGAAAGGTAAAATACCGTGACCGCGCCACTGCTTGATGATAAATAAGTTGTAACAAACGTGTGAACTATTCATACTCAATGAATTAATCTAATGGGACGGTGAGCAGCCTAACTGCGAGATGCAAATCCCTCGGGATTGCTGATTTGGAGTGGCCTTGCAATATAGCATAGCAGAGCACCGAGTGCGCACTGAGAGGATGCCGAGACAGTCTTGCAGTACAGTCTCTGATCCCCGTTGGGGTAGGTGGCGACGCCGAAGATGCTGGGGAGGTCGAGGGCGAATAGGACGGTAAGGGGGTGTCGGAGGTAGTAGGAGGCATCATGCCGCCGAAGGATTCGGGGCAGGAAAAACAACAGGTTTAGGTAGCGAAGGATGCCGTTGTCCGTGAGGTCATACAGTGCGAACTGTAACGGGTGACTTACTTGACAGAACATGGCCCTGCGCGCACGTCAGCGGGAGTCACTGGCAGAGATCGAAACACGAGATCGTACCAACATATGATCGAAAGACAATCGTTGAACGGCTTGCTTGCAGTGCTGTGAGTCTTCAATCATCAGCGGCATCGTAGAAGCTCATGACGTAGGATAACACAGCTGGGTTGTACATGCGTAGGTGAAACAGTGACCCAGTCAGTGCTATGTCCAGCGACGAAACAAGGCGTGAATCGATGTGTGCTTACTATCACGCACGAGAAGATGGATCGGCGGCGAGCTCAGGGCGTTTCGGAACCCCGTCAACGTTCTACCAACTTGAAGGCCATACTAGTAGCACGCCGTTACCATCATGACAGTGTCGAGTATTAGTCTATGCTTATGTGTGAATGCGAGAGAAATTGCTGCACGTCACGAATGACGTACCTGCTTATCCACAACGACCACTATGAGCGAACCCGAGAGCACGGTCAGATATCGCGACAGGTGTGTGCAAAAAGGAGCGGTACGGACGCTGGTTGCTGCAAGCACAAGACGCGTGCTCGTTAGAAACAAGATAGGATAGCATGAGAATACAAGCCACTTTACCCCCAATCTCTGCCAAGCAAGTATCCCCTACCGGCGGAAGCACTGCACCGACAACCCTCGTCAGTTCCCTGGTTACCTGTCGTCCGTGATCCGCATCTACCTACTTACCAACACCAATGTTTCTGCAGGTAACATGCAACGCTGATCACTGCGAGAAATTAGAGCATGTACAACGCGATCAACCACACCGTCAGGCGCCCCAGATCGCCCGCCCACGCATAAGCACGACGACTGCGCGCAACCGCATCAGAATCAGGTGACGCACGGCAAGCTAACAGACTTACATCGCACGGTTTCGCTGGAAAAGAACACGAAGAGCGCGCAGTAGAGACAGAACAACCTACAAAACTAGTTTGCGAACTCGGGAATGGAATTGTGATAAAATGCACGTCGAACACATACCTCCTTTGTCGCAGGGCCCAAGCACTCGATTTCCACGAGTGTGATCACCGTTTGCCCGATCAAGTTTCTGTACCGGTGCAGCAAAAAACCAGG
This sequence comes from Tylopilus intermedius, assembly GCA_038091255.1. NCBI lineage: Eukaryota > Fungi > Basidiomycota > Agaricomycetes > Boletales > Boletaceae > Tylopilus > Tylopilus intermedius. The sequence continues at coordinate 29,222 of JBBPOD010000112.1, read as the reverse complement.
TTGCCTTGACCACTGACCATGGTGCTGTCTGGATATTCTCTACCTACTCTTTATGTCCTGTGAGTTTGCATTGGATTCGTTATTGCTTCAGCTGGTTTAGTTTCAGGTAGCGAACAAGCCACCGGGGACTCACCATGTCATGAGCTTATGAGGATCACGTCACAACCGTGAATCCGGCAGCGGCGGACAAGGGAGCGCCACGGGGGCCCGCGTTCCCAGCAATGAAGACGCGCATATCGTGCCAAAGTTACGATATCCATGACCGCCGAGGAGTCAAGGGTCCCGGCCCTGCGTGTTCTGGTTCGTGCCCATGTACTGCGTGCTAGTGTATCCACCACTGCTGTTGTACGTACCAGCCGTAAGTTGACTGAGGTCGATTGTCATGGGGTGAAGCGTCTGATGACGTGGAAACGAGGCGTCGAGGCCGATCCCATCTCCTTTTCCACGCCAAACACGGTATATAAACGTCACAAGGACGAGAATGTTGCAAATGAGGGGCGTCGTGGCGACCTGAAGGGTAAGCCATTGGTTATCACGCTCGAGACAAAAAGATGAACCAAGTGTACCTTGATCTCGGCTAGGATCAGCGCCATGATATTGATCAACACTTCCCTCGAGATCCCTGCCCGAATTCGGGATCGTATCCTAAAAGGTACATCAATCACTCCGGGGCGGAATGCAAGGAAGGGGGTACTTACTCTCTTTCAATATCCTGAGCACACCCTTCTCAAAGTCGTCCGATGCACTCTTTTCGAGCAACAGCCTCTTTGCCAAGGCCCTCGTGTAAAAGGTCCTGAACACGTCCTTGTCGTCGGTGAACCTGTACAACGACAGCGCCTTCTCCAGCATAGCCTCCCATTCTGCATCAGAGGTGTCCCGCTGTCCACGTCGCATAAGCTTGTCCAGGTGCCAGGCAATGAGTTCTGCGGGCTTATTTCGACGAGCTTTGAAGCCGATGGTACATGCATCAGTGAGCGCATACGAGAAAGAAGAATTGGGGTTGAAGAGGATGCAAAGGATGTCCGAAGTGCGTGGTCTGCAAAAGTCTTGAAAGTGAGGATGCGTTTGACCATGTCGTCTTCGTGCTCCGTGTCTTTGACAATGTTCCCGACGCTCGTCTAGAGTCATCAGCCAAACGCGTCAGATCGCACGCATGATGCATTACCTGTATGTAGGACTTGAACTCCTTGCAAAGTATACTCAGGCTATCCTCGGACTCTGCGTACATCGAGCGGAGCTTGTCCGTACGCTGTGCACTCATGAGCGGGCCAAGAGCTGCATCGCCCACATCAGATACACCAGCGATACCAGTCAGAAACACACGCACCCTCCTTGGCAAGCCACTCCAACCGCGTTCTCAACAATCCACACTTGCAGGCTTGCACAACGCCCTTGACGGTCTCCCCGACCCCACCACAGACACCCTCGGCTCTCTCTCACTCCTCGGCAGTGCGCTCCGTGACGTACACCAAAAACTGTTCCGCGCTGAGGCCGTGAGTCGCGATCTTGTCCCTCGCCTCGTCGGTATAAAACGACAGCGTCTGTTCGAGGGTAGCATGGTCAAACGTGACGGCATACACGTTGTGAAGGAGGAGATGAGAGATGAGATTTAGAATCATCCCGCGGTTGGGATCAGCGGACCTAGGACGGCACTGAGCAGGACACATGTCTACGAAAGAAGAGAAGCAGACCTCTCGGCTCTCTCCTTGTCCAGCCATGACACAACGTGGGCGGGTCATTGAGTATTTACCGCTTGAACGCCGTGAACGCCGTGAAGGCGAGACCACTAGCACAGGTTGCATCAGCGATCTCACGGACAGAGTGCACCACACCACGAACCGGATACTCTGGCGATTCGCGTCCTTGGCGATGAACGCACGGTCGAGGTAAGACAACAAGGACTGCAAGAGGGCCCAGAGCGACAGTCACCCCACGCACACTCGCCACCCAGACCGATCGCGACGCACCACCTTGCTCTCGAACCACGTGCAGACCTGGACGCACTGCGCGAGCCAGTCCATGACGAGGCCGTTTTCGCGGGCCGCCTCGAGTTCATGGCGCAATCGCACGTTGCACGGCTCAAGCTCGAGGACAAGCATCCCGTAGAGCTTTTCGCCCTGACTCGGGATGCGCACCTGCGAGCAACAGGTGACGTAGATGCATTCGAACGTCACAGCGTTGAACAAAAGCACAGAGTATGCGACGATATGGCGGAGACGAGAATCGATGACGAGAAGGCAGAAAGAATGAGAATGCAGCGATTCTTGGAGAGCTGTAAATCACGGAGGAAGAGGACTGGCGTGAGCACAAGGACCATGTAGGCCAAGACGTCCGCTGTATGTATGATCAACATCAGTGGGACCTGCGATGCGCGTAACGTAGGACTTACTAATAAGTTGCATAACTGCAACGGGAGAGGCTACAGTGCGATAATACGTGTAGTAGATCTTTTGTGCTGTGGATGCAACACACGTGATCAGAAATAATACGATACATGCCAGCGCGATATGCCGGGATGATCCAGTCGGATTGGAGACGCGGACGTGAAGATACTGAAACGTACAGCCCTAGACCGTCGGGTGAGACAACACGATATGACACACATCGTGAACTACTGACCACGCGACCAAGGTGAACGCGAGCGTCGCGAACCACTCCGAGATTCGGTTACGAGAAAAGAGTTGGCCTGATGTCCTTGAGATGAGGATGCGTCGACGGCGAGCCTATACATGAACTTACTCGAAGACGAATCATGGAGTAGAAAACCAACAAGACATATAACGGCCCACAAGGCCGCGATCATTGCCCAGACGTCCTCCCACCAAATCGTTTTGTATGCCAGCGATATAAGAGCCTCGATAAGGTGCAAGTGATGGCTACGATATGATCGTCCCTTGGAGGGTGCGTGAGATATGAAGGTGACCCATTATGCACGACAACTTAGCAATGACTGACATGATACTAGTGGAGATGTGTATATGCCAGGCTGTTCCAGAGTTGCTATAAGTTGAGGACACTGGCAGGATGTGTCGCTTGGAAGTTTTCTGGTCTGAATGCACGAGTCGAGAAAAAACGCGGCGACCAAAGGCGAAAGGCGTTCAGCATCCATTGATTCATTTAAGCGAATCCCGTAACGCTAGCATGATGCCGTGTCGAATGACGAAGCTGAAATCGTCGTATTTGAGCGGTTGGTCCTAAGCCACGTGGGTAGTATCAGGGACTCTGCTTCTGAGTTGTTGGCAGTGGAATTCAACGGGTGACTGACCCATCCGCTCGGCTAAGACGCGGACAATTCGGAGGCGGTCACCGGTCTCAACTGGTCCTGACAATTGATCTGATACCATCATGCTGGGCCAATCGTGAGTCGTACTGAACGTCACGCCGATTAGTAAGGTATGGATGCAGAAAACTTCTCACTGTGAGGAGTTCATTGGCACTCACTCTCACCGTTGCTCGTCACGGAGATGATCTGTTCCAGAAAAGGTTCATCGCGAGGCGTTAGCATCGTGAAGTAAGAAATTTACTTAAACGGCTGGAGCCTGGACCCATCTCCTTGTACCGAAACCAATATCAACCTTTCATCCCAAGCACAAAAAAGAGGTGCACTTACAGAGGTAGAGATCAATAGAGGCCTGTACTAGTAGGCCTGCAACGGTGGGACACCGTACTGCTGTCCGGGAGATATCTGAAACATGGATCAATTCAAATCCAAATTCGGGCTTGCCAAGGCGCGCCGCATAAATTCTTTACCTACGTGACCCTGCTCAACCGTATCGGTCATTTACCCCCAATAACGTTTGCGGTGAGCGTTGAAGGTTCAAACGTTCGAGTTCGAACCCGAGCAATTCAAAACCGGTGAACGTTTGCAATGGTTTGGTTCGTTCATTCTGAGCAGTCTGAAAGGATGAATGTCATTGGATGATGGCAGAGTGGGTGACGGATCCATGCCGGTCGGAGAAATCAGCCAATCGGGGTAGACAGCTTTAGACAGGTGGTGACTGCTCGACGTGACAAGTCAAACTCTCGAAGGGCCTGCATGCGTACATACATATGTATGTACTGCCGAGTTCCAGCAGTCGAGCTGGAGCACCGCCCGAGAGTTCGCCGGGGACACTGGTGTGACCTGTATGTTATCACTTGACACAGCCCCTTGCTCAGTGTCTCATCAAACCAGAACTAGCGAGCGCGCACTTTCCATGCGCATCAGAATGTCAACACATTTGCATTTTGGCGGGGAAGGAAGGAGGCTGTTCAGCGGAGCCACACTTCCTTCCCATGTACGCCAAGAACAGATGTCCTTGGATAAAAACAGGCCGAAAGGAGAAGATCGCAAGACACCGACCTGAGGATCGCAGCCATGCATACAGCGGCAAAACCAAAGGCAAAATTCTAACTCACATTACGGATAAGAAAGCGAGATATACACGACGAACCTATTGTGCACGTGTTGACCCAACGCACCCACTTTCATTCCTCGTCCGCTCCTAACACATGCGCTGGACCTCTTCCCTCGGCACGGGTGTATACCACCATTTGGATGCGTCCCTCGGACTCGTCAACTCGATCTCACCATTTACAGGGGCAGAAAAGATAACGTCATTAGTGTGCCTCGAGGTATCCGCGTTCCTGCCCGAGGTCGCGTAGAGGTTGATAAGGAAAATCGTAAACAGGCACAAGAAGAACGCCAAACTTTACCAAGTGCAGTGAGTATCTAGTCAGGTAGCAGGCAAGGGCAAGACATACCTGTACATCCCTATGTTATTAACGGCCTTCAGTTCTTTGTCTGTGGCCGACATGAACAGAAATCTGCATGGGTCTCAGTATTCCGGAAACACCCAAAGAGATGGAAAACTCACCCTGAGGCCACTAGCAACTGGTCACCGTTCACAGTTAGAGAAGTAAAATCGGGGGAGATGGAGGGCACACGCACGAACGGAGTTAGATGCCGGAACGCATGCACGCCTTTGCTTTCGACCTTCCCTCACCACGCGTGTTCATCCCCAACGTGAGCGTGAGTTCGCTTTCGTCGTCGTCCAGGGATCCTGTTGACGAGCTAGTCGTGAGGGAACATAAGTCGCGAGCATGAGCGTGTATTCAAACATCACGTGTACCTCGAAGAGAACGTGTCAGTGCAAAGGGGTTAGACTAGTTCGAAGGGAGTTTACTTTGGTGGATAACTTGAGTGCTTGGGATTGCCCAACCCGTCAAGATGATACTGTCATGATACTCTGGACAAGTGAAGAATGAATCTGGCGCACCTACAAGCACGCTACCCAGGTTTCTCGGCTCGCCTCCCATCTCTCATCTGACCAATCCGTTACAAATCATCTGAATCGAAAAACACGAATCGAAAACGATCAAATGAAAGCGAAAACGAAAACGACGCGAAGATGACTTACCAGAGCAGCCTCTGGCTGATCGAACGGTACCATGTGGCTATAACACATGTCAACAAGCGCTTCGCGGCACGAGACCAAAAGAAATGCTAACCCAACTTCGAGATCGTAACGAAGGTAACGTTACCCGCTTCTTTGCCTTGCAACGTTATCCACTGCTTCGTGGGCGCGGAGGAAAACTTGTCGTGGAACTCGCTTGGCAGAGCTTCGACCCAGCGTTCATTGCCCTGCAACAACGTCAAAGATCAAAACCATACCCCTCTGTCAAGGACTTACGATGAAGTTGCACATCATATCTGCCAACATCACATGTCAGCCACGATTCGCACCCAAGTTGACATAGGCGTCGTTCTCACCAGCGTTCCCGGCGTAAACCAGTATCCTCACGCCATCATTGATCAACGGAGGAAGTAATGCAGGAGTGTTGTGCACCGAATCTCCTTGAAGCGCAAACATCATGTTCATAGCCATGTTGCAAGACTGGAATTTCTGTTGGGGGTTCACGCTTAGGGCAGCTTTGACATCAGGGCGGTTCATGTAGGTTTCGACCCAACCCATTTCTTGGCAACAAAGGGGGCCGTCCTTTGCGGGGTTACAAGCACGACGTGTATCATAAGAGTTCAAACCAGATTCTAATGAGAAGAACAAGACCCTGAGCGACAGAGAAATGTGGGATTTGAAATTGAAATTGAACTCACGTTGAATAGGACCATGCAGCTGGCTGTTGCAGTATAAAGCTGCGGGAACGCAGACCAAACGAGAGTTGTAATCATAACAAGCTTTGATCAGCATTTGGCACGTGGGTACCTTGAGCCTGAGCGCCTGGCGCTGTGGCCCTTTGGGGTCATCGTAGATGGGGTACAGTCCCTTGCAGAGTAGTCAGGCATCGAGGCCATCTGGATATAGTTGTTGGTCATTCCGTTGCAGCATGATAGATGCGAGGTTGATTCTAACGAGCGCATCGGCAGCACGGACCGACGTCGCAGGAGGGAGCTTCTTATTCTTGGTACGCACCACGCTCGCGATGTTGGGTGCGTATGTGCCACCGTAACTCTCGGCAGCGAGATGGAAGGACAGAAATGAGGGAAACGAGTGAAGAAGAGTTGCAAAAATGCGTATACGTCCTTGCCAGCGACCGGGCTGGTATCGACAGAGCTGCCGTCCTCGACGTAAGAGTAGCATACACTGCCATACAGCGACGGGTTGATCGAGGAATATGACATTGGCGTTGGTGTTCCAGCTGTAGGGGTTATGAGTCGTATTCTTGCCCTCATGGCGACGCGGCAGGGGCCAAGTTCAAGGAGCAGACCAGTGGAGGAGCTGCAGCTAGGGCTACCATTCAGCCACATGACGACGGGGGCATCTTCGGGTGAGTTTCGGGCTTCGAAGAACCTGGCAAGTCACATCACGACCGCGTCAGATGGTCTGCACAACGTGTGTGGGTATGAGACGAACCAGAAGAAGAGATGCTTGTCGTCGGTGATGTCAAGGTAGCCAGCATACTGCTTGACGGAGTCCCGAGTCGCACAGCGTGGGCTCGGTAATCCTCAGCTGGTAGTCGGCAAACTGTGGGTGCTGGACCAGCTCGTCTGTGGTTGACACCCGGTCAGCCCACCGACCACGCTGCATCACCGAACGACTCACACTGATCAGCCCATGCTCCTGCACAAAGGTCTTGCCATCTGTCCATTGGTGGACTTTGGAGTCAGTCTTGCTCGGATCAGGCCCGAGAGGATTCGGCATGTCGCGGATGGGAGACAAGTCATCACTAAGCATGACTTGCGCTTCGGGTACGAAAGACGCAAAGGCGGTGGAGACAAAGACAGGAGGTAGAATGTTGAGCACCCTCATCGTCGTTGTAGTGGTGGAACAAGAGCTTTCATGTAAGCTGGGAAGCGCCGATATCACGCGTACATTCACGGAGTTTCTCCTACGCTATCTAGTACCTACTCCTTGGATAGCTTCACCTAGCAGCGCCAACGCAACGCTTGCTGATCCCCAAGAGGACTGGAATCCCATTCCGGAGTGACTATATGTGGTCTTGTGGTCACGACGACGATTCTGAAGTTGAAGCCGAATTCTTACCCGTAGTTATAGACGATTGGATTCAGAATACTCGCTCCTTCCCGTCGTTCGAGAGAGCCGACCTCTAGCCTGATCCGTCCCTTTCTCGCCGGGCGAAGCCCGCACCCTTCGTCGACGATGAGTGCTTCGATCATTCACCGTCGGTTCACGGTCCGCACGAATGGAGGGAGGTGGAATGTCGGGACAGAGGGCAAGCACATGCATGAGAATGTAGGTTCGATCTGCAGCGCGTGGTACTGGGTACCTAGTGAAATCAAATCTACCTGGTGAGGACATGATTCGGACGCTTCTGAGGACGCTTGCCAGTCATTCGGTACTTTGATTCCACCAACAAGCAGCTGTTCGGGATGGTGCTCAGAGTACCGTTTGGAACTGAACATGGAGTAGGACGTACATTTCCTGTACAGAGTGGCATCATATAAATATATGATCCATCCGCCGCAGAGAGCGTCCTTCCATACTTGATCCATGGTGCTCGTAGAAGAACAGTTTGTCCACGAACAGGATAAACATCCTTGTCTTCGATACCTCCAAGGAATTGGGCACCGATCCCAGGACATGCGATGATCGCCACTGGATTTGCCGTGTTGTCTGGCACCTATGGATGGGTCATCGTCAAAGTGTACCATTCACAAGGTAGATGTTACCTGTGAGATGTGCTGCAAGTTTACCCTCTTCGTGGAGCCTCCGCCGGAGAGGAAACGAGTAAAGAGCCAGTTCATGTATACGGCATTCGGTTTGCGTGTGTCTGAAGAAGAGTCCTGGCGCTGCTCCTTTTCCTCCGGGCTCAGAATCCTGCCACATTGTTTCGAATGTTTCTTTGTCGAGTACTGCATGACCACGGAGGGTTTTGATGTGGAAAGTATCAGAGTTGATGTCTCGTGTTAAAATGATAACGTACACTTTTGTCTTGCATCTCCAAATGTCTGACTGACGTAGCGCGCGCCCTACATAAGAAAACTGTATCATCACTCGTGAAGAGTTGGAGGTCGCTTACAGCACAATCACGACCCACCCCAGGATAGCGATGTTATCTTGGACGAACCCGCCAATGAATGCTTCACTGACCAGTCGGAAAGCCGAAACTCCCCGCTGTAGCGCATCGCCATGTCCTCGGGTTTGAACGCGAACAAACCAGGGGGGAACGGCAGCATCGGACCTCCTTGGGTACCGGCCCTGTCGCCTTGGTCTTTTTCTTCACAGAACCGATAGCCCACTCTTCACCTGTCCGATAGGACCCGACTTCGTTTGAGGGGCCGTCGACGCATCGTCCGGAAGGGTTAGCAGCGATGCAGCAACAGTCGTGTTCGTCGGCTCTGGGCCAGGCAGTGGCGCGTGGAGGAATGAGCGACATACCGAGCACAGGCGGAGGCGCGGAGACGGGAAGCGCCAGCGTAGTCAGTCGCTCCTGATAGTACGCTCTCAGCGGCCCGATCTGGCCGTCCACGTTCTTGGAGGTGACGGGCACGAACGGTGGCGGCTCCGTCGGCTTCGCCCTGCCGCGCGATTCAGATTAGTAAATCCCAGAGCGCGTCAGGTTCAACGTACTTTGCAGCGCCCGCTCCACTGTCACGTTCGCCTTTCAGCAGTCTCTTGGGTATGCTCCAGCTCGACAACCCAAGTTCTGCGGCGATGCCCAGCTCCCGGAGTCCGAGGAAATCCTCATCGAACGCCTTGGAGAAGCCTTCCAGGCCCATTGTGAAGGGTGCCTCGGACTTCTCGTCCTCTGAGCTCGCACCAAAGAGCAGTGCGTCGTCATCGAGAACGTCCAGGAAGGTTGCTTCACGGTAAGCATTCACGAGCTTCTTCTCGAGGTCAACAAGGCTATTGGAGTTCATGATACCAAGGAGCGTGTTTAGCGGCGCAGTCGAGTGGGGCCTTTTCTTTTAGGCGCTTTCGTTTTGGTAGTTTGGATGGACCCGGTTCGGGCTTGACCTGAAACGGCGGGTAACTCAGGGACGTAGGACAAGGTAAGGGAGACCGTTGGAAAGTAGCGCATCGGACTGTACAGCAGACCACCAGAGATCGGCGACGTGTTCCCTTCACTGATAGCGCCTTCATCGTCGGAGTCGGAAGGGGTGAGTCGTAGCCGTTTCCGAGGATGGTTCGGACACCATTACTGAGTGGGTTGAGGGCAGAGTTTTAGCTGCGTTCTGGAGTGTAAGAATGAGCACTCACGGCTTCGGTCCTGCGCCATTCTCAAGCTCGCCATCCGACAACTGCTCATCCTCGTTTCCACCCTCCCACTCCGGCGTCATGGCATAACTTCGTAGGCTCTCAATAACATTTGGATGACCGTTTGCATGTGCAAGGGTTGATGGACCGTCCAACTCGGCATTGAGGGATCGGAAAGTGGCCATGCCTTCAGGAGTACGTACAAGTGCATGCATTTCTCCAAACGGCACATCCATGTTCGTTTTCCTAGTGGCAATTCCCGGCACAGGTCGTATGTATGCCGTTAACCAGGGGAACGAAAGCACCTGGATTGGCCTGCAAGGAAGATGGTCTGGTACGGTCATGGGAAGAATATCCGTTGATCTTTGGTCGTGCGACGGGTCGAGGAGGGGGAGATGAAGGGAAGCTGGGAGGTATAGTGGGGTCGACATGGTCCTTGCGGTCAGGTATGTTCGCGAGGAGTCCGTCGGCCTTCTCCTTTACGCGTATCGCACACTGTCGAAGGGGGTGGTCCTGTTCGACGTCGCGAGCAATGACAAAAAGCGATGAAAGCTTGGATGTAGCACAGGGGAGGGATTATCACGGGGAAACTCGGCCTCCGTTGCGTTATACGTGAAGCAAATGTTCCAGATGAGGTCAAGGTTGTCCAGGAACTCACGCTTGGATTTGCACTGCTTCGCCTTTACCTTCTTTAGCATCGTTTGTAGATCCATGGGATTGGATATCACTACGGACGCCAAAGAAGCAGAAAGCGGATGTAAGGGAACGGCTATGAGAGGACAGATCGCGAACGCACCATAGTAATCTGAAATGTCCGATTTTGACACCGGCTTGAGAAATGCATCCGCATCATGATTGCCCTGAAGGAATGCATCAGGAGAAACGGTCGATGCCGGGGGAGATGGGACAGACGCACCATAGTGACTGTTCGGAGGTTGAGCAAGACCCCATCCAGCGATTCGTAGAATGGGTCGGAGACTTTGTTGTCGTACCCCTGGTGCTGGAGGAGTGTCAAGTGGTGTAGCAGCAAGATGAGCTCGGTGCGAACCCTGGCATCCTTGATTGTGTTTAACAGCAGTTTCAGGTCAGGAGTCGCCTGGACCTGACTCTCGGTCAGCGACCGGAGGAGGTTCTGTTTGGGTTGTATGGTGACCTCGTCGTGAATGTGGTACTGAACGCGCTTAGCGTGCGACATGAGTTTAGTGACGCTGTGTGGGGCGAGCGGGACAAGGCAGCCCGGGCTTGAGGTGCCTAATTCAATCTCCGCTCGTAACAGGCTCACAGGAACAAAGGAACCGGAACAAAGGAACCGACGAACACTACTATCGTTCATCCAAGGTAGGAACATCGTCGCTGCTTTGTCGTGCATCCAGGGCGAGCCTGAGTTTGCTACTCTGCTATCCAACGTAAGGGTGAGACTCGAAAGAAAATAGAGACACCTTGGTTACCGATGAAGATGCTCCCGCACTCGACGGCGGTCACCTCCGGGGCCGGTTCAGCGGGTAGACGGACCGAGGCAGAGTGTTATAAGAGCGGAGAAGAAATTCTGTTCTCGCCTGATTCATGTCGTTTGGCAGATCGCTCACTCTCAACACTGGCGCGGCCATCCTCCAGATTGATCTCGGGACTTGGTTGTCCAAACCAAACGAGGTCGAGAATGCGGTGTGTACATCTTATCGTTATCGCTGATCTCCCTCACGCCGCTATCTAGGTAGAGATCGCCGTCCGAAATGGTTATCATCACCTCGACCTGGCCGAAACCAAGACGAGGAAAGTCATTCCTTCCGTTGTCTCTCGCAAGGACCTCTTCATCACCTCCAAACTCTGGAACTCTGTTCACCAGCCTCACCTTGTCGAAGCTGCCCTTAATGAGGCGCTCGAGCAACTCGGCCTGGATCACCTTGACCTGTATCGTGTGTATGAAACGCATGTTGCTACCGCGTGTACTGATCTGCTGCAACACAGTCATCCACTGGCCCGTCGTGTTCACACCTGGCAAGGATCTCCTCCCTGTGAACGAAGCCAAGGGTGAGGTCGAATTCGACACGGAGACCTAAGTCGAAACATGGAGGGCCATGATCAAACTGCGGGAGACAGGCAAGGTACCCCCTGTGTGCTGTCCTCGTCCGGAATGGCACTCACCTGCTTGTTCAGGTCAAGGCCATTGGTGTCTCCAACTTTACCATTACTCAGCTCCAAGGAATTATCGACGCCACTGTGGGTAGTCCTCTGCCGCCGTTCCCTTTGGTGCTGACCCTGTGGTGTTCCCAGGCGGCGAACCAGGTTGAGGCGCACTCCTTCCTCAGGACGACCTGGTCGCACAGTGCACCGAGAAGAACATCCATCTGACTGCCTACAGTCCCCTGGGCAACAATTGTGCGCGTGTTTTACCTTGGGCTGCAAAAGTTTTTTTAATTGATCCGTCGATTCAGTGGGGCGTTCCCATGCTGACTGAGCACCCTGTCGTGTAGTTGGTTGCTAAAAGCCTCGGTACAACCCCCGCGCAAGTGCTCATTGCATGGGGCGTTTACCGTGGGTATTCTGTGATCCCCAAGAGTGTGCATGAAGGTAGGGATGGCGTGACTGAGAGACGATCGAGGCTGACCGTCATGTCAGGTCGTATCATTTCCAACTTTAAGCAAGTCGAGCTGAGCAAAGAGGACTATGAGAAGGTGACAACGATCGGACACGGCAACGTCAGACGGTACGACTTTTTTTGACTTGGACAGATATATTTTTCCTGATCTCATGTCAGCTACAACTGGCAACACGACGTATAACCCCAAGTGGAACATCAACGTAAATTGCGTAGAGATGTGTATGATTACTAGTTGAAATACGAGTTTCCGTCCATCCCGATCGACATAATAAATCTCGTCACTTCCTCATGCTCGGAGGTTTAGACGTTCACGCAGCCCACCGCATACCTCCGGAGTCCTCTGGTCTGAGTCCGAAGTGCGTGCCATCTCAAGTCAATCATGTCCGCCTCACACCATCCAACAATTCTACTGCTTTCACCTTTTCCACCTATGGAGCTACGACAGATTCCAGTGTCTCAAATGGAACCAGTCCGGCAGGCAGCCCGGCGCAATCAAGCGTTTCATGAGTGTGCGTCATCCACCCCACAACGATCCCGAAGTTCTCACCCCGCCCCGGTACACCTATCTCACCATGTGCTTCGGCGTGCGGCCTTCACGTACTTCAAGTTCCAACTTGAAGAAGGTTCGTCCAGCAGATCCTTCCAGTCCCTTTCTCACCCCCCGCTCAGGCTTCCTCGCGTTGCGTAACGGCCAAAGTCAGCTTTCTCGCTCCGTTCCGTCCGTCCCTGACAGTCCCGCCACCACCCGAGTACTATTCACCTCCGAACAAGGAGCGGATACTACCACTTTTACTCGTACTCAGTGGGTGGGGTTGTGAACTGTGAGTCCCCTCCTTATCTGTATTCATCCCCTTGACAGTGCACAGCGTCACCCATCTCGAAGGCTAGCTCCCTCTCAGCCATCCCGTCCCACGCCACTCATATCTCTTTCCCAACAGGGTTCACCTTTTGGCTCTTCCTCCAAAATCAAGGCCCCACCAGAAGATTGTGGTTCGAGAGTGGTGAGTTCAGATTCTGGAGTATGCCTTGATGACCACTCCCGTTGGACAAGAACGCTTTACGTGGTCCCAGGTACGTTATTCGCCTTGATCGGAATGCCACTCACAACGTTCATCTCTCAGCGGCGATAACTCGACTAGGTAACCATGACTTTTTCCCTGACAACTCTACGTTACTCGCATGATAGCGCTAGTGCTTTGCCTGGACTCTCCTAGTCGGGTCCTCTGCGTCCACCGCAACTTCACTGGCCTTTCTGTTTGTTCTCTCAGGGTTTCTGGCATTCATTCGTCGCGTCAGGGATGACAGCGCCACTCCAGCGGCGTGCTGCGTCTCGTCTTTTTTTTTTACCAACTCAATGTAAGCACACCAAATCGGTAATGCCTCCGATTCACCCATCGAGACCACTAGGTTGGACGCATCATTTATCGTTTCTTGTTTTCTGTCCCGTTGTTTGTATTATCTCTCGATAGTGTACAAGGGAGTTGAAAGGACTCACCCAATCGACACTAGCATGTGAGTATCGGCGGTGATATCTTCTCATTCTCGGTTCGTGCAGATTTTGGCCGGGTAAGCACCGCCCTTCCTCTTCCGAATATTGTCCACAATGGTCCGGAGCAGATTTCTTGCGGATGCTTGGAGGCATTGGTGCATTCATCTCTTCTGGGATAAGCCTTCTCGTATGTCGTGTCGCCCTCCCGCGCAACTCATGTACTGAGAAGCTGATAGGTATTTCCCCCCGCTCACTCACACAAGAACTTGGGTACTCCCTCATTGTTCTTGCAAAATCACCCGCCACGGCGTCCATCAACGTGAACCAACTACCGGACCCACGCCCCAGCTCACCCAAGGACCAGGTCATAAATATCTGTCGGGCACCCTCAAAACGGTATTCCTCAGCTTTAGGGCATGACGCGTCGCCCGAGTATGAGGCGGAGGATCCATCAAATGCCGCGCAACCGGATCCACTGGGTGGCAATCACTGGGTACAAGCTGGCCTCCTAACGACGCTGAAACGCGGAGCTCGTAGTCGTATATCTTTGACCGTATCGTTCAAAGAGCTTAGTGCGGCCACGTTCAGAAGGGAATTTGACGGGGTTACGTCCTTGGGTGATGTCCGATTGATCATCATGAAATTTGATAGCCAGGTCACCTATAGGTGGGAACACACGCTTGGCCACGCTGTTTTCTTCTCGTACCTAAGCTATTTGCAGATATTTCTGATGTCGAAGCGCTCGATAATTTACCCGAACGATGACGTGCACAACGTGATGATACAGATACCCCATGACTCTGCCAAGCACGTTACCCACGCAATACCCTCCGGAAAAGGGCGGATCGTATCATCATCTTTTGACTTGCTTTCCTGCCTCTTGTTTGTCATGCACTGCTCCAATCGCTCATGCTTCTGCTACATTTATTCACTCAGTGTATCTATTGCCCTTGTTATCGTCGATGTATTTCTAGCGCCCGGCTAACCTTTTTGATGAGGAACCCTAAACTCCTAGGTCGTTGTGCGATAAGACGATATGTGTTATAGACACACTTACTGTATCCCTTGCAATTTGTTCGCGCTCGGAATCTACCTCGGAGTCACTTTGCATGATAAATTTTACTTCAAATTTGACCAAAAGACGTTGTCGCAGATATGATAGATACGACTCTAGGTTCCAGAAGCTGAATAAAAGCTTTGATGAAAATGTTGCTATCCGTTCTAACTTCTAACCTCATTGGTCAGATCTATTCCTCAACCTGGGACTCTGTTAGTATCGAGCTATTGCCTAAGACATTCTGGTTGATAATAATCACAACAGAACACACTGCAAAATGCGGCGACCACGGAATCCGGACAAGCACAACAACACTTGTATTGCAAACCCGAACAAGCACTCTACCTTCGATGCCACCTACAAGTTAATGGGATCCATCCCCCTTCCGAGAAAAGGCCGCAACGTTCCAACGATGGACCAATTTATCAGTAGGGAGTTACAGGGAAAAATCATCAATGAGCGAAACCTCGAAACACGCCTCGATTCAAACTCTGCGACTCGTCACCTTTCATTCTTTCTCGATGTCATATTCGCAAGTGTCAACAAAATTTTCCTAGATGTCGACCTGGAGTCCATCACTGTCCCTCTTTCATCCATTCCTGTCGCCGCTCGCCAGTTTTTACCGTCCCTCAAAAGTGCTAGCGCATCTGATCTCATCGAACTCTACGACGGGAGAAGCAAGCGCTGGCGGTGGAACCTTCCACTGATAGACCCTATTCCCGAGACACCCCCCAGCGTTACTCTCACGGAGTCCACCGACATCTCGGGTGGTCCAGAACCCTCCGCTGAACATCACGTCGCTCAATTCCTCAACACTCTCGCAGATGCATTCGCAGCCAGTGGTAAACGAATCAGCTCTGACAACTCTTTGCCATCTCGCCGTAATTGGTGCGCAAACTGGAGCAAAACACCTCTGCCCGGTTCTGCAGGGTGCTTGCGCAAACCTGACCTCATCTTGGTCGACGACCCCTTGCCCTCAAACGAGATTACATGGCTCATCCCCAAGGTCGTCGCGGAATATACGAAAGAAAACTTCCAACCCGCCTCTCGCATTGGAAAGACAATAGACACGAAGGCGTATCTCACGCTGGTGGAACAACCCTGGAGGCGGTTTGTCCTCGGGTTATCCATTGCTAATGCCGATTTGCGAGTCCATTTCTACGACCATTCGGGTGGTGCACTCTCCCCTCCTTTCAACATACACGCCAACGCAAAACAATTCCTTGCCATTACCTTGGCTCTCGCTTTCGGTTGTCCCTCTGCCATCGGGTTTGACCTCACCATCGAAATTTCCCCCCCACCTCTCCCTAATCGAAAGGATTTGCAAAATGCCTCGAGCCCCCAAGACGACGCAGACTCTGTGGAAAAACAGGGTGAGTGGTCGCTTTCGCATCCCCCCCATGGTGCTATCCCACAAATCCTGCCTCAACTTCTTCCCCAAGATCCCGCTGAAGAACAGGGTGTGCGGCCGTTCACTCATTCTCCTCATGACCCCAACCCACGAATCCCGCCTCGGCTCCTTCCCGACGACACAGATCCCGTTGAAGAACAGTTGCTCACGCCTCCCTCTCGTGATCCTATTCCACCAATCCCGCCTCAACTTGTAGAATCGACCTCCGCCCCTGCTCTCGGGGGATCCCCCCAGCTAGCCGAGGGACCTGAGCCAGCGATCGGGAAGATACGGGTCGGCGATGTATATTACGAAATCGTCGAAATTTTATTCTCCAGCACCGGTTTCCTAGGCAGGGGGACTGTAGTATATCTCGTTCGGCTTGACGGCGTCCACTATGTGATCAAGGATCTTTGGGTCAAGGACCTCGCCTCGGAGGGCATACGGGATCCCAGGATGATCCACGAGGCGAAGATGATGGACCTTGTTCAGGGCATTGATGGAGTACCAAAGCTCCATGCTGCATGTGTCGTCGAAGTCGAGGAGGGCATTCCGGATACGACTACGCGATATCGTCCGGAGCTGTGCAGAACTAGGATACTACCAAGGACTCACGTTCGCTTGGTGATGTCACCGTGCGCACGTCCTCTAACTATGTTCAAAACGAAAAAAGAACTTGTCAAGTCTGTTCGTGACATTCTACGTAGTGAGTACATTGTTTGACATACTGTGCTAGCTGGGATGAGCCCGCATAGTTATTGCACAGGCAGATCAACGAGGTGTTCTACACCGCGACTGTAGTATTCTGAACACGATGATTGAAGACATTGCGAACGGAGCTTCACGGGGGTTCCTTCTAGACTGGGAATTTGCAGTTGAGGTCACGCATCGGGGGGAGTATGACGTGGGGGGAACGGTACGTCTTCCACATCTTCGTCTCACCTAGCTGGATCAGTTTTCGTAAAGGGTACCTTACCATTCATGTCTGTGAATCTACTTCGTCAACTCCAACTCGCCTACGCCAAATCCAAGCTGAAGAATAGTCAATCGATCCGCAAAACACTCGCTCTCACCCGTGTTCTCGTCGACGATCCCATCACCATACGCCACAGCTACGCGGACGACGTCGAGTCTCTGCTCTATGTCCTTACATGGATAATCGTGATGTATGAGGGTCCAGATGGAAAGCAGCGCAGCGATACCGGCCACGAAGAAACATTCCTCTCGCTGTGGAGCGAGAAGGCTGCGAATGATCTCATCATTGCACAATACGCCAAGTTTTCTTTCCTCGTGGACGTCGACCCCATGACTCTTGAAAAATCCGTCACGCCCTATTGCCGGGATCTAGTCCCCCTCGTACACAGTTGGCGAGCGGTCCATAGGCAAGCTATCTTGAATAATACCCAGGTCGCAATATCCGATATCGATAAAGTCCTGCACGACTTTATTGAAGAAATGCCAGATGAGCCTGTGGAAAACAAGAAAACACCGAATAGCCTCGTCGAGGGCGACTCCCCTATGGCAAATAGGAAGAAAATCCTGCGGAACCTCGCTGCGGGCTGCCCATCACTTTCGACTCCACTTTCGCCTGATCTCCCACCCATCACTACCCTCCTTGACTCCCAAAAGCGCCTTCGCGACGAGGTGCGCAGCATGGATAACCTACCGTTACCCAACAAGCGGTTTAAGCGCGACCTCCTGTAATCATTCCTCTTTCGTTATGACACATTCCCAGTATTTTTACCTTCCTGTCATTCCCGAGTTTCCTTTCAATCAGGCTGTACCGTATACCTTCGTTTCGTTCGTGTAGTCTTGAACTCTACCTCACACGTATGCTCCCCAATTCCTGGCTTTATACTTCATACTGTTTAGTTAGGAATGTGTTTTTTCTTATCTGTCGTAATACACCGTAGGCCCTGAGCACGTTCAGTTGGAAACTAGGTTGATAAAGCGTGACAAATATGCGGAATACAGTAAAATTGACCGAGTAACGAAGTATAAATAGTACATATGTAGGTACCACATACATATGGACTGTGCGCATGTACGAGCAACTTGAATATGCACAAGTTGTGGCGGAATCAAAGGAACGCTGTGAAAGGGTGTTCTGAAAGCCAAAAAAGCTTGGTCAATTAAACATACACCTAATGAAAGCAGACTCACTACGTGCATGGTTCTCGATTCGCGAACGAGAGGGAAGAGAAATAGAGAGTACGGAAACATATCCACGACTAGAAATGACCATCCTCGCGTGTCCAACCATTTGATGAGCCAAGTCCAACTTTTCTTGAATCTTGTCCGCACGACGTTGTGATTTTCTGACTTGCAGCTGATGATAGCTTGCTCGCGCTTGGTTGTGCTTCATCCGTTTCTCCTCAAGGACTAACTGTGCCTTGAGGATATCGCGCTGAGTACGTACGGACATGATCAGCAGCTCAGCTTCTTCTGCACTTTGTGGATATTCCATGGACGCGTGTTTTTCCTGTGTCATCATCAGCGTTTGGAACTGTTGGTTGGGAGGTCAAACCTCACGAAAGGCTCGGAAAGTTGAGCAGGGTGAGATGCATTACTCGAACTTGAAGCGTCTGAATCGACAGAACCGTCAGGCTCGATGGAGGCTGAGTGCCTGGCACCAAGGGCAGCGCGATTGCTACTGCCAGCCTGGTGACTTTGGGAGATCAAATCTACGACGATATACTAATTATCGGTCTCTGTCACGAAAATCAAGTTAGTACTTACCCATACAGATGAAATCCAAAAGTATCTTGCCGTTCGCAAGGTCACACAGCCTGAGCACGATATCCGAAGGTTCAATCTCCGCTTCGAATGCGGTTGCTCCCGATGCCGAGGGTCCAACAACCCGGTGTTATCTGTCCTGATTGTGGCAGGGATTTCAGAAGCATCTCGGTACTGCTGCAACATGCAAACCAACCTCTTTCCCGATGCAGATCATTAGGCCAACGATCACGCGCTCGATTCATCGCGATAGGTATGAGAGCTAGTAAGAAGCACCAAACTGAAAACTCGAGCCCTTCCCGCGGCCTCTCGCCTACTCTCAGCCCCCTCGTTAGTCCTACCATCGATCCTCCACACCTTCGAGGTGACTTTGACCTGGATATCGACACTGGCTTTGACACCAGCAACGACGTTGCTGATTATTCGCTCGAGTTCTTCCCTAACGCTTCAGAAACTTTCGGCCGCGGAAAATCGTTTCTGGACACTTTCGATAGCGATATCCACGCACAAGAACGTAAGACGAATCTATTCTATCCCTTTGCAGGCTCGCAAGAATGGGAAATAGCCCGGTGGATCACGCTATCGAGACTGAGCATGCTCGAAGTGGACAAATTTCTGAACTTGCATTTGGTGGGTTTCCCTCGTCTTTCCCTAGCTGTTCTAACCCAGCTATTAGGTCAAACAACTTCCACTCTCGTTTTCCAATGCCAAGGAATTGCGGAAGCGGATCGAATTGCTTCCATCCGGCCCTCGCTGGAAGTATATCGTCGTCGAGCCGGAGTACCCTACCACAAAAACGCCCCGCCTGTATTTCCGGGACCCAATCGAGTGCTTGCAGGCAATCTTGTCCAACCCCTGCCTCGCTGGGAACATCGAATTTTGCCCTCGTAGGCTATATGAAGCTGCCGACGCGACTCACCGCGTTTATCAAGACTGGCTTACCGGTGATTATGCATGGGAGCTGCAGGCAGGTATCATTTTTTTCAACCTCATTACCGAGCTCTAATTATCAACAGAGCCGGCTGCCCACTGGGGCAACACTTCTAGGCGTGATCCTTTCGTCCGACAAGACACACGTCACCACAATAGGAAACCGGCAAGCGCACCCCCTTCTTATCTCTCTCGCCAATATCTCCAGCAGCGTTCGTAACAAAGCACAGAACAATGCATTCTTACTCCTCGCACTCCTTCCAATTGCCACATTCACTCATCCGAACAAGCGTCTACGGGGGTGCTCGCGGACAGGTTGCTCCACCATTGCGTCAGTATCGTAATCGATCCGCTGAAGAAGGCAGCGCAGTACGGTCGTATGATGAGCGACCCCGTCGGGAACAGCAGGTACTGCTTCACCCTTCTTGCTGCATACATAGCCGACGTGCCTGAGGCGCGTACTTTGGCTTGTGTCCGCAGTAATGCCTCCTATATTACAACGGCTACGAAAAAAGAATTCGGGGACCCCTACCGACATCCAATCCGCACCGCCCTTGCCACACTCACCGAGCTGAAGAAAATCACGGCGAAAACGCCACCATCTGACCTTGCCGAGTTCTTCAACTCTTGCAGCCCGTATCTCAACGGTGTGGCCGAGCCGTGTTGGGGAGGTTGGCCCCTCGCAGAACCAGCCATTTCATTTGGTCCGGAGTCGCTCCACCACTGGTGGAAATTTGCTAATGATCATGACCTCGAATGGGTTACCAATCTTGTTGGCGCAGACGAACTTGACTATCGGTTTTCCTTACTCCAGCCCCTCATTGGCTATCGGCATTTCCCTGAAGGCATCAGTGTCCTTTCATTCTCGTCTGGACGTGACCATCGCCAAATCCAATCCTCCCTCATCGGCGTAGTTTCTGGAGCCGTGCCTCGCAGATGTCTCCGGGCTTTGCGTTCACTTACCGACTTTCGCTATTTTGCCCAAGCTCCCCGATTTCGAGACGGCGATATCGCTAAGGTTGAGCTGGCATTACAGGAATTCCACGAAAACAAGTCCTCCATCATCGAAGCGCAAGCTCGTGGCGCGAAGCATCCCCTCTTGCATTGGGAAATTCCCAAACTGGAGTTGTTGCAGAGTGTTGCCCCGAGCATTCGTTTGCAAGGGGCTCCCAGCCAGTGGACTGCGGAGGTGACGGAAAGAGCACACATACACCTTGTCAAGCAGCCCGCACGATCCGGTAACAACCACGACTCACAGTCGCAAATGTGCCGACATCTCGACCGAGTTGAAAAGTGTTTCCTTTTCGACCAAGCTACATCAACCCGTCAAACGGAAAGCAACGATGGTCAAACCGACGACGACGACAGCGACAGCGACAGCGAAAACGTAGATCGTGAGCAATGTCCGAGTCGCGTCACACGGAAGATATCCGATTTTTTCGCGAAGGCGGAAGCCTTGCTCAGTGGGTTCCACCCTCAAGCCCCACGCCCGTATAGAACATTCGCGGTCGAGCGGATTGCCTTCCACCTTAGCAGGGATCCTTCCCTCACGAAGCTATCGCTCGAAGCCGCTATTGAAAAATTTCGCCTTTTCGACCTTCCGCGTGCAATCCATCATTTTCTTTATTGTCAAGCGACTCGAACGGAACCTACGTCTCGAGATACACGACAAGAAAGTTGCTCCGATCTCGTTTCCCTTCCATTCTCCCGAATTCAAGTGTGGTTCAAAATTCGCTTGCAGGCGAAACCACTTTATCCCACAAACGAATTGGTACCACCCCAGTCATTGTCCGCCCGGCCCCCCTGCGAGACATGGTCCGTTGGCCGCTACGACCCCGCCATTGTCAGCACGTCGGATGCATCTTTGTGGCCTTTTCAAGGGCTTCGAGGTATTGTCGGTGTGCTGTCACCCAATGGGATCCACTCAACGCTTTTTCAGGACACCATATCATTCAACTTCGAATGATATTCCGTCCGATCTGGCCTGATCGCCGTGCTAACGTGTGCGATGAATTTCTGGCGTATGTGCAGAAATTCAATGTTGTGCGATATGATTCCTCCACAGGGATGCACCTTCTGGCACGGGCTACCTCAGATGGACTTCGCGAAGGTTACATTGTTCCCATCAGTCGGCTTCGCTCACACGCCCACTTAATCCCCCGGTTCGGCGAGAAGGCCCATCCTCGTCTTCGAATGCAGACAGCGATGGAAGCATACGAACAATTTTGGTTGAACAAGCATGGAGATGAAGGTTTTTTTCACTCGTTGTCAAATTCCACTTGATTTTTTGTATACTGGTATGCACATACTATGCTAGCGAGTATCATTTTAGTTCACTGATTACTCTCCTTTGCGATTTCTTCGAGTCGCAAATGTATTTATCCATTACGTAACTTGAATGTGTTCGCTTACTACCTGCTACGCTGGCTCCAACTCTGAGATCTGAGATCTGAGGTCCAAGTCCGAGTGTTGGCTCGCCCTTACTAGTACAAGTAACACTCGGGAAGGTCAAGCTCTCGCATCTGTACGTGATCGTCCTGACAGTTCTGGTGCAGTGACTAACACATTTACTTTAAACAACGATTGAGCCCCCATCACGCGCTGCAGTGGACACCAAGCTTTCCTTGTCTCCACAGATCAGCGTCGCGAGAAAGAAACGGGATTGACATAGTTGGCAACAAAGCCTCTAATCCCGCGACACAGTGCGTCCGGATCGACCCATCGTTTTTCTTGCTGACCCTCAGGCTTGCCTAGATCGCTATTCGGTCCCAATCAACGTCCCATCATTGAACCCTGCCAGAAAGATCTTGACGATGAAAGCGCTTATTCAATGACATCCTCGTCGACGTCAACGGTACCGTGCGTACAGAGGTATATACACCCTTCTTCACTCTTATCGGCCTCATTTCACCTCTTTCCCAGGACGCCCTCCACTCATGTCTACGTGCGACGCTAACCGTGAAAACTTGCCACTTATCGACAAGGTCCGTATCTTAGTTTGACTGTGATCACTGCTAATAACTCATCAACCATGCCATTTATTTGGGGAACTCTATCCGTTTCATACCTTGACTTATAGCATGATCCTTCGCTCATATGATAGCTCGTCAACCAACAAAGTTGCTTGTCTCGTTGAAGTGAGCGGTGATGCATTTATACAGGCGAAATTTAATAGACGCTTCTAGATTCCTTTACTAAACGACATAAATAAGTACACGAGGCGTCCCAAATTCCCCTTTCAAGGCCTCACATCCACAACGTTCGCATCCACAACACCCCTGTCGCGTCCTCAACATCCCTATCGCGTCCTCAATGCCGCGTTCGCATCCACAACACACCCATCATGTCCAGAACGTCCCATTCACGTCCCAAAACGCCGTGTTCGCATCCACAACACCGCCATCGCGTCTCAGATTTCCTGTTCATGTCCACAACGTCCTCATCACGTCCCAAACGCCCCATTCACGTTCGTAATGCCCCCATTGCATCCTCTCCATCGCGTCCTCGATGTCCCCGTCCCCGTCGTGTCCGCAACACCCCCATCACGCCCACAACGTCCCCATCGCACGACGCGGCGACGACACGTGCCACCGTCCACGGCATGGGCAGGACATGACGCACTTGCCATGTCACCCGCCCGCCACTCACCCTCGCTCTTACCCTCACGACATAGCGTTTGCGTGCGGCATGGGATATCCAGGCCAGGCGCGAATGGCGACGACGCGACGCGAGGCATGGCGAGGACGATCATGTCGTGATGCGAGGCAACGTGAGCGACAACACCGACGACAAGTTAGTGGCGCAAGGGGACTCGTGGCAAGGATGATGACGACGACAAGCCGACGATGTAACACGGGTTACACGGCGCAAATGAAGACCTCGATGCCGTTGATGCAATGCGAACGACAACAACAACGCCACAACATAACGTGATATGATGCGAGGATGACGGCGATGCAACACGGTGTGAACGACGACCTCAGCGCAACGTGCCATCGTCCACTGGCATGGTACGAGCAGGGCACGATGCGATGACGACGATGTCAATACGATGCAAGTCCATCAACATGAATGACCCGTCGCGTCCACAATGCCCTGCCGTGTCCCAGACGCCTCCGTCGTGTCTCCGTCGTTCTCATTGTCCCAAACGCCGCCATCAGGTCCCCAGCTTTCCCATCGGATCCACAACACCCCCATCGCTTCTCCGCTGTCTCTTTCGTGTCCCAAATGTTTCCATCGCACCCCCAGCAACTCACATCACATTTACAAAGTCCCCACCACTCACCCCAGACAACGCGAAACAGGACGAGAAGGAGGACGTGCGCCCATCAATAACGATCCGTGCGATGTGCGCACACAACATAGCAGCGACAGGGACGCAGTGACTACGCGATGGCCAGCGGGTCGGAGACGTGAATCGGCCCGAGAGCACAACGAGGGCGACGCAACGAGCATGCTATACGCCCCATCAACAACAACGCGTGCACGTACCACGCATCCGGATCACAATGGTCATTGACGACCCGGATGCAACCACGCGACAGCCAACACCTGACCAGATCAACGACAGCAACTTGGTGTTGTGGAGAACATAACACCGTCAACGATGCCACTGCGATGACGAGGACGAGGGCACGGCGACTTGTCAGCAAGGAAATCGTCGATGTCACGATGCCATCGACGCATCACGTAGCATGATACTACCGTATTTGTACGAATTTTCAGCCATTTAATTATCATGTGAGTCTGAGCTATGCCCATCCATTGCCCAGTCCTCGCGCGGGAACATTGTTTCGTGACTCATCACAATGTCGTGTTGTGTCTGATCCTGTCTCCGCCTACCGAAAGAGAAGTAGTCCCGATTTGGTTTCGTGGTGTGTTTGAATTGGCTTGATGTTATTTTTACAATGTACCTTTCCTATTCTCAATTTCAAGTTCAAGTTGCCACCAAGCAACTTGAAAATGATTTACTTCAAGCTGTGTGCTCAGGCTAGGCTCTGACTCTGAGTTGGAGGGAGTTACTTGGGCTTAAGTGAGTGCAAAATTTTCTTATGGGATGAGTTTCTGGAAGATGTGTATTGATTGGGTATTCTGTGAATACTATGGTATCTGTGAAAACTGGAGACAATGAGTCTGGGAAATCTGGGGTTTCTGTGCTGAATGTAAAATCTGGGGTTTCTGCAACCAAATCCCTGGTTTGCTGATGGTCATCGAATTGGCCAGCAAGTCCTTGACTTTCTGCAGGGTAACGGTCGGAGAGACAGTAAAAGCGACTTCGCCGATCCATTTAACCGCATAGTCGCCAGGCTTGTGCATGACGGTGACAAGAAGATCCGGAATTGCGGGCATGGGGTGGTTAATTTTGGAGTTGAGCTCGACGGAGAGCATGCCAGGGGGGGTACGTATTTTGTCGATGAAACAGTGAAGGATGGTGGAGAGGTTGATCAGTGAAGATTCATGGATCTGGGAGGGTGACATGACGTGTAATTCTTCGCAATCCGGAAGGTATATGAATCTGTATCGCACGGAGAGACATCTGTTAGCGATCCATTGCTTTTGTATGTACTTACTTGATACGGATCTGTAGCTTGTCAACTGCGTTCGAAAGTTCCAAGATATCGGTAGGCGTTACACCTTGAAACACCTAGTAGTACGTGTCAAGATAAGATACACGCATTCAGATATCTGTGCCTACCTTCACTGTGTCGAGCGGAAGCTCCTTGATCAACGCGATGTACTGGTCTTGGTGAGAGTTAGATGTATAGGTTGGGACAAGCGAAACTTAAACCTATTTTGTTGCTATCTTGATTATCAATCTTCGATTTCCCATCTCCCTTTTTTATGCGGGCATTTTTCCCAGTTCTTGTGGGGCCGGCGATGTTCTTTATGTGAGCTCGAGCTTGAGTTTGTTGCCATGGATGCTTGTATTTGGTCGTATACCGGCCCAGGCCCGCTGAGACGGAGGAAGAGGAAGATGTGGAGAGCTCTACCCAACTCTCGTAGGTGGAGTCCATGTTCCGTGAGGAGCATCTACCCTTGATGTTCGAGTTTCTGGGGGGGGGGATGTTCGTTCCGGCAAATTAACGATGATAAAAGGACTTCAAGTTGGACTGCAGGATTATGTACAGACGAAGCGAGGATAAGTGGATGCCACAGGACGGTGGAGAATGGAAAGGTATTTGACCCAAAACCCGTCGACTCCCGATGATTACGTCAGATGCAGCTTGCCGCCATCAATAAGATCAAAGAAAATAGATGAGAGTCAGAAATAGAAGCACACAGTTCAAAGTCACTCACTGCATTTCAGCTAATAGTGCGGACGGTGTGAATACCGCCGGCCCGCAGCAGGACACAAGGCAAAGGCGTGTCGTGGATGGGGAAAATACGAAAACGTTCCAGGGGGAGAAGCAAATGAATGACACGGTCGTCGGCATTGGGGGGATACGACCCGCTGACTTAAACATCGTAAGTATGCAGCTAGTTTTATCACGAAGAAAAAAGTACCAGTACCTCCTGTATGGTGCTATACCTCTCGAACCGTCGCCCCGTTGTACGTGTGACGCCGGGCAGTCACTGCGGTGAAAAATTCTAGCTCACGGAGATCATACAGAGTGGCAGACTGTAAGAAGCTGCGTGGTGCTGTGTCGACGTGCAGACGGTCAGGAGAGAAACTAGAGCTGTAACGTGGACTGATTCAGGGATGAAAAAAAGGAACGAAAAGAACGAGACTTTGTGTTTATCAATGAATTTTGAGTAATCGATGCCCTTTCCTCGGAGACTCAGTTTGGTGGTTCGGAACCAGATCGAGGCACGGGAAAATTCGGACCATTAGTTTGCGAGCACATTTGTGAGACTGAACGTTGATTCGGACCGGTGGTGTTGGCGTTCCTTCTCGCGACATATTTGGCAACAGACTCGGAGTTGACGACAGACAACGAGTACCCAAGGAAGGGTGCGGAAGGGAAAGGGAGCTACGAAGTAGCGTCAATCGTAACAGGTTCTGTTATAGCTCTGAGTCACTGGTACTAGTATACTGGTGAGATATCTGAATCTAGAGTTGCACCGCGTTCTCAATCACGCAAATTGCTGTCTGATATCCAACGTCTGTGCCTGCAAATCGGCCCGTGGCCACCAAAGGTAAACGACCAACTCGTGCTGACTCGCAACATGACCAACGGTGATTACTTCAACTTCAGGGTGTGTCCCGTTTGGCCACTCACTCTCCGCAACTCCGTGACCCAATGGAATAATGTGTTGGTCCCAACTTGCTTGGAGGGCAGCACGAAAGCTTCATGTGCATCGACAGATTGAAACGACAAGGTTGTAGGCGGTACACTGATCCTGGCGTGTCGGACATGTCGATTTTCATTGGCTGCGATCGCCGCTTGTACATCAATATGATCATTGTTGTGTACATAAGTTGCGAGAATCTCTGGCTGTGTACAAGGGGTTCGGGATACACCATGCTATACCTCAGATAGAACTGTATGTCCTATTGAAAATGATATTAGTGGCTCCATGAGTGCATAATGATGCGCACTTACCAAAGGTGTTTGATTGTGACCTCGCTTTCAGATAGGATGGTGGTTCCAATCGTGCTGGAATTGGTGGCAGTCATGATCAATTTGATCGAGAAAGAGGACCTGCGGCAGCCACATATGTCAAGCAAATGAAGGTACACACTAATGACGCATGAACTGAATGCCAACATCGACCTAGAGGTATTCAATACGATACTTTGTTGTAGATTTCCCCCATATGAAGGACAATCGATTTGAACCATGGTGTTGGATCATCCAGATGGCGGTATCCATATTCTCACCACCACAATCTCCGTGAACGTGTGATCGAATCCCATGTCTCGATAGCGTGAAGGAAAATATTCAGAGCTGTTGAAACGTAATTATTTATGTTGGTTCGTGAACCGAGTCGGTGAGTCGAAACCTGCTCAGAGTCTCAGACCACCATGAGCAAGAATTTTGGGTTGAAAAGGTTACGTACCATAGCATACCCGCCAGTCATACCGTGAATTATGAAGCCGCATTGAATGAGCCTGTGGTGGCCGTTTGTACCGCCACTGGGTAATTGGACCGTGGGACCTGATATACTCGACGCTGCGGCTGTTATATGGGAACCAAGGATGCGCCGAAGAGAATCGGTCCGTTCTGGTGACATCCTTGTGCGTTTACGCTCTACACTGACTCCAGGTACGCGATGAATGTTGGATAAACCTGTTTTCACAACCAATCGAGGAAGCATCAACAGATTGATAACGCTGTCGACACCGCAATCGTTCACATCGCATCACCGTCGGCACGACCCGCATTAATGAAATTGTGACTTACTAATCTTCGTTGACCCCTGTAACCTTTGGACGTTCTTGACCACGCAACATGTTTTTACAGAAAAGTGGCAGCAGGGCCTCGACACTACGCAATGTTAGCTAGCACGCCACCAGAATACAGCCTGCTTACCATGCAGCATCCCTCTCAGAGTCCGACAGTAACGCCAAAGCGTCCTCCCCGAACAACATATTGAACGTCTGCAGGACCGGTACCACGATGCCGTTGGAAGCTGGGTTGGGAAAATTCCGAAAGGCTGTATTCCACCCGAAGACGTTGCTAAGCCAATGGGATGCAAGCCTGATGAGTCACCACACAAGACCGGAAAACAACATACCGTACTGCCTGCGACTCCTCGCGATGTTGTTCCGGCAAAAGCTGTCAAGATCCTGCAGATCCCCGAGTATCGGAGATCGCTTTTAAAGAGACCTAGTCGAACATCGCTGCCTGGGAACTTCTTTCAAGCCACAACACGTGACTGTTTATTTTGGGCTCGGCACTGCTTGACAGCATTAGTGACTGTGCGGCGACTCGGACATCCTGATACGTATCGAGTTGATAACTAGTCGCAAAGCGCCACATCTGTGGCAGGACCCGATGATCGGACAACGCCCGGCGCCCCCAAAATCGATTTCACGCCTATCCGACTCTGGTAATTCTGAGACCATACAACCAGATCGGCGCGGATCACAAAGTGGGCGAGTGAGCAAACAAGGCAAACTAAATAACGACAGATATAAGTAAGGATTCTTGTAAACGCACCGTATCGGGAATATGCTGTGCACGTTTGTCAGGTGACGTCGGAGAACCCCGGGTTCATCCTCAGCCAGCGCGTTGGGCGTGCGCGCAAGTGCGTCGGCGTCGTGCTCCGCTTGACGACGGCAAATTCGAGCGCGACGAGACCGGGGGAGTGCGGGGCACATCAGGAAAAACCTCCCATGGATAATTCCCAGGAATACCAGGAAATACCCAGTATTTTCATGTATTATTCGCATTTTCAGATATTTTCAGAAATTCATATAA
>JBBPOD010000111.1:0-31077 GCA_038091255.1 Tylopilus intermedius | reverse complement strand
GTGATTGAAAGTATCTCAATGCAATCAGAGCTCATCCTTCCCACCTTCATCTAAGTCACTGTCAGCCTCATCAATGCCCTCTGCCAACTCAGGGGTTGGTAGTCCTGACAAGTTGCCCAAGTTATCCTTGGGCTCATCCTCCCTTTCTAGTGCATCCAAAGTGGTATGGTGGGACCTAAGAAAGTGTCATGGCAATGAGTCAATGACACATTGTATGCCAACAAGTAGTGTCACTCACATAGGCCAGCACCATTTGCCACTCCACCCATATAGTCATCTTTGTTCTCTGGCAGCTCTTGAAGGCCAGAAAGCAGGTCCATATTTTCAACTGTGGGTGGCTCCTGTGCATTCAAAATCACTGTTATGACAGTTTCAACCTCAGCATATGCTGCGATACATGCAGTAAACAACCCATACAAAGTCTTGGGTGACTGTTGGGGAGCCAACTTGAATCTTGTGATAAGTGTCCTCCAAGTCTATGACACCACTGAGAGTGGGGGGGGGACAAGATTGAACATGACATGATCACTATTGATGTAAAGTTGGCAAACATAGTCAACAACTGTCTTGCTGACAGAAACCTTGGATCATGCATTAGTTACACAGTGTATGCCATGTCAGGCATGGTTTACATGCCTTGAAGTCAAGTGCATTAAAATCTTGTGTGCCCTCATGTATGAGCTCTGGCATGCCTTGAGGGAGAATCTGACATAGTAGCATGTCAACATAGTATTATTCACTCCACCCACTGGCATGGAATATAGGAACTATTCACTTTATTGCAATCATGTCACTTTTGCAAGTGGTTGATGCACTGTGCATAGCTGTCCAGTTCCTTTTGGAGCCATGGTATAAATACCCAATGAAACACTATCCTAGCCATGAGTTAAGTTAGTGAGTTTGTGTGGTGACCAAATGGCCACTTACAATTGTAGGGTGTTGTTGGAGTTGTACTGGCCAGCAGGAATGCCTTGTTCAAGAAGCATTTCAAATCTGGGTGCAAAGCAATGCTGGAGCTGTGACCAGGTGATCTCTGGCATGATGTTTTTCTTCAGACACATCCAGCAGTGTTGCACATAACTCTTCAGCTGCAGATCATGCATTTGGCATAGCATTGTTTGCACATTTGTGATGCCAACATTTTCTATCCCTGGATTGCTCTGAGTCACCATGGGTGTGACTGCCAGCGGTGGTAGCAATGCATTAATAAGGATTGATGTGGGATATTCAGAGGGAACCTACAGCCAAATTTCTCAACAGTTTTAAAATAGTAAGATAGAATCAACTGGGAGTTTCAATTATTGTGCCAAATCTTCATCCACAAAATGCATCCTGAGAAAGGCTCAATGCCAGTGTGTAGTGCAAGCCCAAAGTGCAACCATTTGTCATGCTGATCCACAGCCCAGATATCATTGACACCTACTGCCCAGAAGTGATGTTGGCACAATTTGTTGAATTTTCAGGCTTGAATGAGATCAGGTTCATAAATCCTGAAATATTCTAATACCACCCTCCTATCAGGATGTCAGAGGTGAATCAGCTGATGGTGTTTCATATCCCATTATCCCATACCTTGAAATGCAGACTCAGAGTCCACAGATTTACCATCTCCCTTGATTCAGCATTCAGGTATGTCTTCCATAGTTCACTGACCACATCCTTGTGTAAGGGTCAGACTGTCTGCCACTTAACCACTACACTAAAAGGCAACAATACTGAGTGATTACCACTCAGCATCCCAGATGGTACATATACTGATTATCTGGAATCAGGTAAGCCAGTGTGCTTACACTTTGATACTAAGCAGAGTGTGGTTTTGCTCCAATGTCCATTTCAACTCAAGGCTTTTGTGGATTTGAATGAAGATACTAGTAGTGTGCCTGTGGTACCAAGCTATTAGCCATAAGCCCATGGTTTCAAACCTGGACATGTACAAACCTGATCCCATACTTCTCTGTGTCAATCACATTCAGAAGCACACTGACAATTTGTGCATTGATCTGACACATAGCTCACAACCATTGGATTTTGTGCTTGATCATTTTGAGTGCCAGTGGTGCTGAATACCCAACAGTCAGGCAACATACCCAACTTCAGAGACAACATACAGGTAGGTTTCCATTGATTTGACATTCCTAAATCACTGATAGGGTGGGTTTCTGAGAGAAATAGACTCAGATGCAGTGTGATGGATCCACTCCTTTTAAATGTGTGGTTACAGTGAAGTGAAGTGATGTCACTCTGGCTTCTAGGCCACTTCTTGTCTGAATCCTTGTTGAAGTCTTCCAGATTGTACCATGTGACCTATCCACTGACATGCCAGTGTCCACTAGTGTCTGCTTCTCCAAGAAAAAGGGCTCCTATTCCATCCACCACACTCCTTCTTGTGAATCCTTGTCACTAACTTTGGATTTCTATTTCTACAAATTCACATATCCTTGGAAAAGAGCTCCTGTTCCACCCACAACACTGCTTCTCATCTGAATCATCATTGCCTTTTGGATCTGTGCATCACCAGTTTGCTATCAATTTTCCATATCTTGAACCTGAGTTGACATTCCTTGCACTTGGAAACTATACATTCTGGCAGTGTTATCTGAGTCACCCATACTATGCACTGCCAGTGGTGTGCAGGCAATCCATTGTACAGGAGGCTGTAGGGAAATAGTAGGAACATGTTCCAAGTCAAACATTCATGCTGCTGTGACTGCCATAACCTTAGCATTTTCAGTGCTGGCACAACATGAGCACATATAAGGGTATGTCTGGAGAGCAATGTTCCACATTACCCCACTGGCACTTACTGCGATGTCATCCTTCCAACTTGTTGCTCCTTTGATGGAGACTGCCCCAGTAGATTGCACTTGTGAGGGCATTGGTTGCACCAGGGTTATCTCCTGTGGAATGCACTTTTTCCCCATTGCCTCCCACAATCCTAACTGCCCTTCCTATAATGTATGCCACTATTGCTTCAAGAAAATCCTCAAACACAACAGAATGTTCATACATGAGAGGAGGCAGGAGCAAGCTCCAAGTCTGCCAAGTTCTTCAGATCCATAGGAAGTACAAGCTGCTGTTAGGTCTTCCTGATCAAAGGGTAGGTTTACTTCCTGGCTTCAATTATTGAGTTGCATTCCAGTATGCTGATCTATTTTAAAATAGCATTAGTCAATCCTCCTGCCATTGTCACAATTCCTCCCAGGCATGCTGTGCAATCCCATTGCTAGTCATTGGCCTTGATACCTCCACCTTCTGGTCCTGTTGCAGTGCTCTTTCTGAGCCATATGTGCACATCCCATCTGCTTGGTCATCAGCAGATCTCTGAGTCCCAGGCTCCAGTCATGCTGCCCCTCACACAGCCAACTATTCTGCTTCCACTTCAAGTCCTTTTACCTACACTCCCAGGCTGAGTCCTCATTAGTCCAGACCAGCTATAGCAAACATCACAAGTCTTATGCAGATGAAGTTGAATGCTGGTCTGCTAGTGCTACTACAGGTAGTCCTTTGGCAGAAACAATTTTCCTCAGTATCTTTGTGCTTCATGAGGGTGGTACATGAAAAGGATGTTCATCAGCAACACCAGGAACCCATTTTGGGGTGAGTACACTGACCTGCCTTCCCCCAGGTCATAAGCCTTACAGTTAAATCTCATTCTAGAATATTACTGAGGGGAAGAAAGGTGTTAACATGCACATGAGAGCAAAGGAGTTGGCAGCACTGGCATGCAAGACCATCTTGTGTTTTGCCCAGAATTCCCTTGGCATCTGGATGAGTTCATGGTGCATGATGCAGCATGAGTCAATCTTGGCAACTATGAGGAGACACCTGAGACTGTGCAAGGGTACTTCTATCATGAACACCTTCAGCTCAAGGCAAAGTGTATTGTTTTCAAGCCTATCAAGCAGTTTCTTCTTTATGTTGTTGTGCTGCAGTCTCAATGGGATAAATATTTGGAATTTGTTTCACAGAAAGAGGATGCAAGTAAAGCATGAGCTGTGGAGTGCTCTGCTACATTGAATGTACCTACCAGTCATGTTGTATCACATTGCTGGACCATTGGCAAAAAGGTAGCTCCCCTATTGTATGTGAACCAACTTGAAGGCACCTTCAAGCATCTCACTAGCACAGCCAGCAGTTGACCTTGAGTCTGACCCACTTTTCAAGTTCTGTGAGAGTGAGGATTCAAGTGGTGAAGGGTGCCAGTCCAAATGTCTTGAAAGTCTCATGAAAGGATGTATTAATTCAAGTCTTGTTAATGTGCTGAGTCATGGTAATATGGTGGGCCTGGGTACTGATAATGTTGCCAATAGACTCCTGTTGCATTGACTCAGACCTCATGCATTGACCAACTTAGAGGCATCTCAATCAAGCATTCACATCAAGCAATGCACTCATATGCAGGAAGCATTGTGAGTGCAACTGGCAAGTCATTGCCCACCAAGAAGCCTAGTATTGAGCCCATCATCAAGTCAGAATCTTTTCCTTCAAACTATAATGACCTTTGTGAGGCATTGAAGGTTGGTGGTGCAGCAAATTAGATCCCTTTCAATGTAGGTATTTACTAGTTCAAGTTGTCCAGCATAACATATATGCTAAACTTGAATGGGCTGCAGTATCAAAGGCCATCTGCCAAATTCAATACCTTTGAGCTCCTTTGGGCACTTCTGTCCAATTCTGGAGCATAGGAGCATAGGAGTTCCTTTCATTTCCTCTGGAACCATTGGAGTTCCTTTTGGATCTCCTTATAGGTATTTATACTTTTTATTTTAGGTTTGAAGCTATTCCTTTTGGAGATAACTTATCCTGTTCTGGACTTATTTTGGAGTTATGTGCATGCATCTCCACCCATAGGTATAAAGTTTCTTCTTCCCTTTTGAACTCCTCAGTTGTCTTTGCACCTTCTGGGTAGCAACTGAGGTGAGTTCCTTTTGACTTCTATTTTACCAGTTTACTAATTAGTGTAGTGGGCCATTACTGCCCTCCTACTTAGATTTTGACATATACAAGCACATCTCCACCCATAGGTATAAAGTCTCTTCTGTTATGGTCACTGGGTGATTGTAGAACAAGAGCTAGCTTCAACAAGAGGTTTTGTTGACAGTAGGTTGAGGGTTCAAAGTGTTCTTCTCTAACAGAGGTTTTCTGAGAGTTGGAAGTGTCTCCTTCAAAAGTGAGACAAGGTCTTATAGATGTCAAAGAGACCAAGGGGGTCTTTCAAGGGAGTTCAAGAATGAGGCTAGCATAGGATTTCACAAGGACTAGCTTGGAATAATACAAAGCAATGATAAGGGACACCTCTCCACTGCCTGCCCCACCTTCCCCTCTGGCTTGACCAAACAAGTCCAGAAAACAACCAAAGAAGAACCCTTGCCTAAACTGGTAAAAACCAAAGACGAAGAAGAAGAGGAAGAAGCGGTTAGAAGGATCACCTTCTCTGCCCCCCTCATCGACTTGGATTTTTAAAAGGGAGAGCTCCACCAACACAGACCTCTCCCTCTCTCGTTACCTGTGCCTCTGTAACTGTATGAACAAAATCTATGCAAATACCAGTACAAGTTATCTCCCCCACGCACACCTTAAAAGTCGTCGACACCAGGGCTCTCATAGACAGCGGTGCAGAAATCTCCTGCATCGACTGGAACTTCATAAAGAAACACAACCTCCCGACCACCCGCCTTGACAACCCAATCCTCATGTGAAACATAGACCAATCTACAAACAAACGAGGAAACATCACCCACACCTGCAACCTTTTTCTTAACATTGAAGGGATTGCCCAACAAGGGACCTTCTACATCATGCACTGCGGAAACAAAAACGTCATCCTAGGACTCCCCTGGCTGTGGAAAGCCAACCCAACCATTGACTGGGCCAGACAAACAATTACTCTATCAGAATCTGTCGACAAGTCAAAAACCCTCTTTCAACTCCATTCAAAGGACATAGATCGACATGACAAATCATTCTGGAAACCTACCCCACCCCCACCCCGACACTACAATGTTTTCCCAGAAGTAGACGATCGCCTCTATGAATACCTGGACTATGAGAGAGAAGATCAATTCCTCATCCGGGCATACCAAGCCTACTCCACCAACAGACTCGTTAAATGCGGATCACGTTTCGCTCCCACCCACACTATCGCGAAGCTAACTACCGCAACCCAACTAGCGGTAGAGGCAGAGAAAAACAAACCAAAAGCCACCCTCCCTCCCGAATACACCGGCTTTGCCAAAGTCTTTGATGAACCCTCCGCAGGACACCTTCCCCCAACGTGACCCTACGATCATGAAATAAACATGAAAGAGTCCTTCGTCCCCAAGATAGGGAAACTCTATCCTCTCTCCCCTGACGAAAAGAAAGCAACCGAAGACTTCCTTGAAGAAAACCTAAAGTCCGGGAAGATCCGTCCTTCAAACTCCCCACAAGCATCCCCATTCTTCTTCGTGAAAAAGAAAGATGGAACGCTCCGACCATGCCAGGACTACCGATACCTCAATGAACATACCACCAGAGATGCCTACCCCCTCCCCCTCATTGGTGACCTCATCGACAAATTAAAAGACATGAAAACTTTTACC
Organism: Tylopilus intermedius; assembly: GCA_038091255.1. NCBI lineage: Eukaryota > Fungi > Basidiomycota > Agaricomycetes > Boletales > Boletaceae > Tylopilus > Tylopilus intermedius. Next base: position 24,496 of record JBBPOD010000111.1, on the reverse strand, counting down.
AAGTTTGATGTCCGATGGGGATACAACAATGTCAGAATCAAAGACGGACACCAGTGGAAAGGGGCCTTCCTTACCCACAAAGGCCTCTTTGAACCGATGGTCATGTTCTTCGGAATGACCAATTCCCCTGCCACCTTCCAACGGTTCATGAATGACTCCTTCTGCGATATGATCGCAGAAGGGTGGCTGATTGTCTACATGGACGACCTCCTCATCTTTTCCCCTGACAATGAAATCCATACAGAACGCACATGTCGTGTCCTTCAATGAATGGAAGAACTCGACCTCCACCTATGACTGGAAAAATGCACGTTCACCGCCAAGGAAGTCGAATACCTAGGAATGATCATCAAACTGGGAGAACTTGCCATGGACCCTGTCAAAATTGAAGGGATTGCCAACTGGCCCACCCCACCTCCGTCAAGCAAGTCAGATCTTTCCTAGGATTCGCCAACTTCTACAGGCGATTCATCGCCAACTACTCCCTCATTGCTCGCCCCCTCATCGATCTCACCAAGAAAAACCAACCCTGGTCCTGGACTGAAGCGTGCGCAAACGCCTTCGACCAACTTAAACGACTCTTCCTCGCCAAACCCATCCTCAGACTCCCCAACCTATCCTCCCCATTTGCCATCGCCACCGACGCATCCAAATATGCATCCAGAGGAATCCTCCTACAAACTGACACCAATGGCGACTGGCACCTGGTCTCCTACCTCTCCCAGTCATTCGGAGATGCGGAATGGAATTACAACATCTACGACAGGGAACTACTTGCAGTAATCCGAGGCCTAAAAGCCTGGCGACACTACCTGCATGGATCACCATTCCCCGTTCAAGTATTCACCAACCACAAAAACCTTACATATTTCTGACAACCCCAAAATCTAAACTGTCGACAAGCACGATGGCTCTTGGACCTTGCAGACTACGACCTGAAAATGATCCATGTCCCCGGATCGCAACTAAACGGCCCCGATGCACTGTCCCGCCGACTGGATCATCTTCCCCCATCCAACCTTGACAATGAGGGAGTCACCCTTCTTCCTCCCTCACTCTTTGTCCGAGTCATCGACGCCACCCTTGCTCATCATATGTATATCCTCTCAGTCCAAAGACGATCCCTTCGTCCTGAAAGCCCTCCAAGCATTACAAGAAGAGATTCCACCCATGTTCCGTTCCCGACTCTCCGACTGGCAAATGACAGATGGCATCCTCACCTACCAGAACCGCGTATATGTACCTGCAGATCTTGACCTACAGAAAAGCATCCTCCAACGGTACCACAACCATGAGTCCGCAGGCCACCCCGGCTACCTCAAGACGAGACAACTTGTCTCTGCCGACTACTGGTGGCCAGGACTGGCCCAGTTTGTCCACAAATACGTGGAAGGCTGTGCCACTTGCCAACAGTCCAAAGTCAACATGCATCTGACCATTCCCCCTCTCACCCCCATCCCTTCCTCTGTGCACCGCCCCTTCCAGCAAATCTCCTGCGACCTCATTACCAACCTTCCCCCCTCCAACAGCTTCGACTCTTTACTGGTCGTGGTCAACCATGGGCTTACTAAGGGGGTAATTCTCTGTCCAACGAAGAAAACAATAACCACAGAAGGAATAGCCACCCTCTTTTTCCACAAAGTTTACTCCTGATTTGGATCATATGACAAAATCATCTCCGACCGAGGACCCCAATTTGCATCCGCCTTCGCCAAAGAACTCAGAAAAATCCTCAGATATACCCTCTCCCTATCTACGGCTTATCACCCACAATCCAACGGAGAGACCGAACAGGTCAACCAAGAAGTTGAAACTTACCTTCGGATCTTCTGTGGAAGTGACCCAACCTCATGGTCCTCCCACATCTCCCACGCTGAATTTGCCCACAATCACCACCCTCACTCCGTCACTGGGAAATCACCATTTTATCTCATGATGGGATACGAACCAAGAGCCATCCCTTCTGTACTTCCTACTACCCATCTCCCCGCAATCGAAACCCGCATCAAAGCCCTCTCTGCTGCACGAGATGAAGCCCTCGCCGCCCACGAACTTGCCAGACAAGTTATGGCTTCCCGAAGTAGGCGAGGCTTCACCCCATTTACCAAAGGAGAAAAGGTGTGGCTAGAAGCCAGAAATCTCAAACGAGATCTTACCCACCCTAAACTGGCCCCAAAACGAGAAGGACCATTTGAAATAACCCACGTTCTATCACCACTCTCGTACCACCTCAAACTTCCCAAAACGTGGAAAATACACCCCATGTTCCACACTTCCCTTTTATCCTCCTATTGGGAAAACTCCGTATATGGCCCAAACTTCCTGAAACCTCCACCTGACCTTATCGAAGGAGAAGAGGAATACGAAATTGACCGGATCTTACGCCATCGTGGAACCCCATCCAACCGATACTTCCTGATCCGATGGAAGGGATATTCTGCCGAAGAAGACTCTTGGGAAAAAGAATCAAACCTCTCCCACGCATGGACCATCCTTGCTGAATACAAAAAGGCACACCCCTGCGCCTTTCCCCCTTCAAACCAAACTGCCACCATCCACTCCATCGTTACTACCATGCCCTGCAACACCCCCCCCCTTCAAACTTAACCTCAGGAAACGCTCCCCACTATATGAACCCGCTCCACTTCCCATTCCCGCTCCTATTTCCCCACTGCCCACCAATTCTACCTTCTCTACACAGTCGTCCATCACAACGACGACTACCATCTCCTCTCGGCCTGACTCCCCATCCTCAACCGATCCCAACCCAGGATGGGAGAGAGACCGTGTTGTCACCCCCCCTTGCCAACCTGTCCAAGCCGTGGACATCCCTCTCTTTGCCTATGTCCAATGCCCCAATGGCTTGGACATGGAACAAATCCATGCGCTCAACACCCATCTCCTGGAACCCTCCATGTACACACCCATCACGAACCACCTTGAATGGGGATCTGCCCTCTTCGTCCTGTATCACGCCCACATTAAAGCCGCACGACTTCCCTCCACCACCCCTGGAGAAAGAGCTGCCAGACACAACATAATGTGCGACCTTCGCTCGGCCATGAGCGAACTAGGAATGTCCGAATTCTTGATCAACCTGGAAAGGTACCTTCAGGAACAAGCAGAAGCCCTTCACCCTGACGCGCCACGAATCAGAAAACATACCCTGACTAATGAAGCCGTACCCATTTCCCGCACATCTCCCCCCTGGCTCGAAAATGCCTACCTCACCAGACTCATTCCCCTCCCCCACGGACACCCTCGTTACGAGGACACGTGTTACAAATGTTGAAAACTCGGCCACATGAAAGTGTGGTGCCTGGACTACAAATGCCTGCATTGCCTGAAAAATAAACCCACTCATCTACCTGAGCACTGCCCAGCATTAAAACATCGCACCAAGGCAACCACCCCCTCCCCATCGTCTTCTAGACCATCATCATCCTCCTCCCGTTCTTCCTTCACAAAAGCAGGCTACCTGGGAACCTCTCGCCCCTTTCGAGGCAAACCCCCACATCGATGAGCTCATCGAGACTCTCGCGGGTTTATCCCTATTGGCACCAACCTGCAAATTGACTCGTCCATGACCAACGAGGAGTATTTAGACCCAGACTTCAATGAAACCACTGAGGCCAACATGACCGGATCCCCAGGACCCAGCTACTCCCACTTCTAGTAGGTTCTACGTCGATGACTTGAATCTAATAAGGGGGTAATGTTATGACTTATGCAAACCGTGGTATCCTTTTTCCTATCTTGCTCCCAACATTCCTTGACCAGTGATTGGTCACCATATTGTATGATTTCTCTCTCTATTTCTATTTGCTGTCCTGATTGTACGATTATGCCTATTTTCCCTTGTTTACTCTCGATTCCCTTCTTGTCTTGGTCCATGCACCCTTCTCTTGACTATTTAAACCGTCTCATCTCAATGTATCATCTTCAAGCTGGTCTTTGCGAATACTACACTAGCCTCATCCTCGAAACCTTCGAAAAGGCTCTCTAAGCCTCCTTGACATCTCTAAGACTTCGTCTCGCTTCTGAAGGAGACGCTTCTACCTTTCAGAAAACCTCTGACAAAGGAAGAACCTCTGAACCTTTGACTCAAAGCTAGCTCTCGCTGTACAACCACTCCTGCAGTTGTAACAGGTTGAGTATGCCTTCCCCAGTGTTGTCACTAACAAACTTCTCAGAAATGAATCACTGGCAGAGGTGAGTTGGTTGACTTCTGTCTGGGGCTGGTGCTGACTTGTACTCATCCTCAGATCCAGATGCAGGCTTGTGGTCATGAAGCACCAACATGGGCAAAGATTAGTACCATGCACGACCTGCTGCCCATTGCAGGTCCAAGTTGACTGGAATGCATTTTGGATGCTTCAAAGGTCATTGACCTGACTGGAGACTTGGATGAGGGGGACTCAGGTTCAGATTCAGCACAAATGGCACTGGCAGACGCAAAGATGGATTCCAAGTCTGACATCAAGACTATTGGGTGATATGTAGAACTGTGTATAGTCTGATTTTTTAATGTGATTGTGGCCCTGCGCATGTGCCCGGCAGTGAGCCCACACTGACAAATAAATAGAAGGCACAAACTTGAACCTTGAGCATCATCTCTCAACAACCATTGGCAGGTTGCTCTCTTCAGACCATGGAATAGGCAAGAATGTCTATGAAAACTCCACAGCTGCTGCCTGCTGAGTCTCTGAAGAAGTCTCATCGCAAGACTTGGACAAGGTCCTCCACCACATTTGAGTCAGTGACCACCATCACCTCACTCAAAGCCATCAACCAACCCAAGGAATTTGGCCAGGAGGCTCACCTTTGAGCAAAGAAGACAAGAGAGTGTTATGCTGGCCATGTGAAACAGGGCCAGGAATGGCTTGCAGAACACTTCCATACTAGCACTAGGATGGACTTGAAAGAGCAATCAGCCCCTGACAGCACTGACAGAAGGGAAGACTCAGACAACCCATACTTGGACCCTGAATTTCCGAATGCATTCAGCCTGATGCCAAATAAGGTATCTGATAAAGTGCTGGCCCTATTCCTCACATACAAGGGGTTCCACCAAAATTTGAGTCAAGGGATGGTGGAAGGCATAAGTTGTAGTAATGGTGATCCTTTGTGGGGATGCAAGAAAGGGGGTGCGAGTGCGGACACGATAGAAGTGTCTGAGGGTTCATATGATATGAAAGGAGTGGGCAATGCTACTCCGAATGCTATAAAGCGGGAAGTGGTCCAGACTGAAGCGGATCCAGAGTGGATGAGGGACAGATTGACACAGATGGTGAGTGGAGAGATAACAGGGTCAAGACCTAGGTCGGTGAGAGAAGGACGAGAGAAAGACGAAGGGGAAACAGAGGTTCTGGACCTAACAAAGTCTGGACTAGAGAGAGACGACTGAGGATGACACATGGGTCGTCTGCAAGTGACTGAGAGCGAACCTGCACATGGGCAGGTAACCTTTGCACAGAAGGAAAGATGTCTATTCATCCAGAGACAAGGTTTTTAAGTCTGGAGACTACATAGCCACAACCATTGGAAATGCGAAGAAAAACTTTCAGGGTGACTCTTGTCCCTGCAAAGTGTACGGGAACGGTGTCTAACAAAGTCTAAGTGATAAAAAATCAACCTGGGTCCACATGGAGAGATACAAAGTTCATCTAGCAACAGTCTAGACTGGCGACAGTACTGCAAATGGTTATACGATAACAGGGATGACCAAATGAAGTAAGAAGAAGGGAAAGCCACGCTATCTGGATCGATATGAAGTGTTAGGGGTTGGTCCAGTGAACCCAGACCAAGACAGATGACACAGACTGGACACGGATACAACGGACTGACCTGGATCGCACCATGGATAGACATGGACCTGGAGACGACTCTTGATGACGATGAACCTGGATCTGAAAAGCTGCGAAAAGGAGGTATACAACCATAGAGAGCGTCGAGCTCCTACAATGTGCTGCATTCAAGAATATGTGGGATAATGCATGAGTCAATGCAAGTCACTGTCTCACAACAGCCACTCTGAAATTTGCATGCAGTGATAGTGGTACATACCATGGGCCATGGGAATTCAGTGATGCCAGGCAGCGATGGCAAGGAAATCCAGTCAACTCTGTGGAGGTGACAGACATTGTCAGCTCACTGAAACATAAAGTGAGCTCCGAAGATGGCAATTAGAAACATTAACTGCCGATGTTGAAGGATTTCATGGCCCAGATGATAGACTGGTCAAGAAAAACATGTGCTGGGTTTGAAGAACTTGCGCTTGAGTGGATGCAACAGAGGTTATCTGGAGAGCTACTGTCCAACTCAGTGCTCCAAATGTGTGCCAAGCAGAGGATGCTTGTTATGCAACACCTGGAGCAGATCACATTTGGTGCCACAGCATGGACCTTGTGGACAAGGCAAGTTCAAATTGTTGATTGCCCTGCCAGCAATGACTGCAGCCTGAGTGGGCTGAGAGCTTTGCATTATAGATGCTTCAAGCTGATACAATTGTGTAGGCAAAATATTACAATTGTTGACCAGGCTGCTGTTGACTACATACTAATGAAGTATCTTTCTTGCAGTGAGGAGTGGTTGTTGAGTGACCACACAACAGTGTTTGAGATACACCCCACGAACCACAAGGGGTGGCAGCAGAAAGTTGACAAGGGTTTGATGGAGCACAATCTTTGCTGTGTGTGACATTTTGTCAGCTGTTGTTAACACCTCCACTGATGAATAGGATCCTGCACATCTTGCATCACAGGCAATTGCTATCACATCCATCCCCAGCCTGACCTACCGGCTGCAAATGCCTTTCCATGGCTTCTTGTATGGTTGAAGTGGCTTGAGCTTGCCCACTATGGATATGCACTTGCACCCAACAATTGTGTGTTTCCTGCGATGGGTGCCAATGGCATTATACACCGTTGCAAACCACTTTCCCATGACACTGTCCAGGAATGGATTGATGAGGTGCCAGTCAAAGGCATAGGCATTCCTGGGTCATTTTCAACCCATTGCTTCCATTGTGGAGGGGTGCAATATCATTTCATGTTTGCTCCTGTCAGTCAGTGCTGGACATTGGCAAAGGTGTGCTGGTGGGGAGGATGGGCAGAACACAAGCATGTGGGTGTTCCCACTTCATGCCAAACATATGTCTCACCTGGATCATTGCAGTGCAACACCCTCATCTGGTACCTCTTTGACGAGCTGTACCTGTATGAAACTGACTACAGTGATGTGCTGGCACCAATCCATGTGAGGCTGACCAGTCCCTGGCAGGAGAGGCGGCTCTTGTGCAGCAAGTGTCAGCTGAGGAACTGTGGATGGTCCCTTCATTGTTCATGGGTGAAATGTGAGAACTTCAAGGTTGCATGGACAACATGATCACCAATCATCATGATCACAATGTTTGCACCCAAACAGAGACCCAGACCGTTCAAGTTGGCAGGTCCATCCAAGCCAACAACTTGAATTGGTGTAAGTGTTTGCATCCGTGCCCTGCGCTGAGTCACCCACTGCATCAATTTGAGCACTGTAGGAGCTTGATGCTCTCTACGGTTGTATACCCCCTTTTTGCAGCTTTTCAGATCCAGGTTCATTGTCATCAAGAGTCGTCTCCAGGTCCATGTCTATCCATGGTGCGATCCAGGTCAGTCCATTGAATCCGTGTCTGGTCCGTTGTAGGAGCTGAGAGCTGCCTATGGTCATAAAGAGGCATCTGCCCACTTTCTAGGAGAATCTGCATCGTCTTCAACACATCCTATTGAGTCTACTGTCTGTCTGAGCGTGGTCTGCTTCCCTTTTGTGCGTATCCATGTTATCCGTTCCATGTCCGTGCCATCCATGCTGACTGGATTTGAACTAACCATACTTATAATGTTCCGGATTCACCTTCACAACATACCTTTCACCTTATCTGGGCATTGTACGTCTTCACTAGTCACTAATCATAGCTCTTATGGTAGTTGGATGGTCTTCGGATGAGTCTTGTTGTTCTAGGCCGAACGGACTTGCCAGACTCCCGGTATTGAAGAGAAGAGAGTGCCTTGTCATATGGTTGAGACTTACCATTTAGGATACACTGTTGTCCTTCCTGACGCTTCACTTAGCCGTAGAGGGTTGATGTGCTTTTTCACCACAGCCCCCATTTTTCATTTGATATCTACCTATTCTGGACGATTCCTAGCTACTATAAAGCCTATGTCGCATGTAGAATGCGAATCCATCTCCTGTTTGGCCTCTATCTGTCTGAGGTTCATTTCCTTAAAGTTGCTCACCTTTGCCGTTGTCATTCCATTCGTCTTGCTTTATTCCGGACCTCATTGCAGTCCGGAACCTTGCATCCGCTATCCGTTCCATGTAACGGATTGAACAGATTACACCGGACCTACTCTGGATTCATTGGTGTTCTACTACATTGGTCTTTGCTAGCCCTTTCCACTACACACAACCTTCCAAGAACCTCTGGGACGAGTCTTATACTCGCACCCACCTTCCCTTATCCTTTGGTCACACCTAGGACCTTCACTCTCACCGTTTCTATCATTCTTACACCATGTCATCCATCTTGGTCTGGGTTTGCTGGACTAACTTCTAACACTCCATATTGATCCGGATAGCGTGGCTTTCCCTTCTTCTTACTTTGTTTGGTCGTCCCTGTCATTGTATAACCATTCGCAGTACTGTTGCTGGTCTAGACTGTTGCTAGACGAACTTCATATCTCTCCATGTGGACCCAGGTTTATTTTCTATCACTTAGACTTTGTTAGACACCGCTCCTGTACACTTCGCAGAGACAAGAGTTGCCCTGGAAGTTTTTCTTCACATTTCCAATGGTTGTGGCTATGTAGTCTCTGGACTTAAAAACCTTGTCTCTGGATGAATAGACATATTTCCTTCTGTGCAAAGGTCACCTGCCCATGTGCAGGTTCACTCTCAGTTGAGGCTTGCAGACAACCCGTGTGTCATCCTCAGTCATCTCTCTCTAGTCCGGACTTTGTTAGATCTGGAACCTCTGTTTCATCTTCATCTTTCTCTCATCCTTCTCTTGCTGACCTAGGTCTCGACCCTGTTATCTCTCCACTTGCCATCCATGTCAATCCATCCCCCATCTGCTCCAGATCCACTTCAGTCTGGACCACTTCCTGCTCCCCCATCACTTCGGATCCACTTTAGAGCATCTGGAGTAGCATTGCCCACTCCTTTCATATCATACAAACCCTCAGACACTTCCATTGTGTCTGCACTCGCACTCCTTTCTTGCATCCCCACAAAGGATCACCATTACTACAGCGCACGTACTGACTGACACCACTGCTCATGCTTAGCGCCTACTGTTGAACTGCCAATGCTGACTCTGAGTCGCATGATGGCTTCAACCTTCAACCCACCCCCACCTCCAACTCGGACTTGCCACCAAAATGAGTTGCTTGTGGTGACTCACCGCCAAGCTGAGGCCCCACATGCAACTCAAATTGATGCATCCAACATGGACAACATCCCAACACCAGGGTTGCACATCCCCAATGTCCACACTCTGAGATTGGAGTCCTGGAAGGACGTGGTCAGGCATTGGGTCAGAGGTGTGCCCTTGAAACTCAGGCTTGACACCCCCTTGAAGGATTGGCCAAAGGCATGGACCATGGGCCCAAACCACCCCAAGTTTGCCATGAAACACCACAACTGCTTGGTCATTGCGAAGGAGTTTCTTGATGTGTGAGTGCCATTCGGGGCTTTGCAGTGGGATCAGACATTGAGTCACTGATGCATTGCTCTCCTTGCTTGACAGATATCACTCAAACAAGGCGTGGTTTCTTGAAGCCTACCCTGCAGCCAAGCAAGAAGTCACCCCACTCCTCAAGGCCATCAATCGCACACAGGTAGCATGCGGCAAGAGCACCAAGTGGCTGACTCAGCTGTCAAGGAACTCCTCCGCCTGAACACCCTCAGGCTTGGCTCTCCTGCTCAAGTCTTATGCTCATTCACTGTCGTCCAAGCTGTCATTGTTGTTGTCGGCTTGGTTCTTATGATAGTATTGTCAATAGTAGTCTGCTTGTAGTGTCCACTTGCTAATCAGAATTGTCATTTTGTCTGTTTCACTTCTGTCTCATTTGACTTGAAATGCATGCTTGCCATCATCATCATCATTGGACAAGGCAGGATGGCGTGTGCATGTGCATGTGTGTGCACACACGCTCCCTCTTGCTCTTGCTCTCTTGGGTTTGCCCAGATTCGGTCACCCCAGCTTGAAGCAGCAGGCGATTGATCAATGTGCAGCCACACGACTGACTCAGCCGCTGGCGTGTGCCCACACTGCCATGGCATAAATTCCTCGAACTAAGTACTAATCAAGCCTAAGGTTTGATAAGAAGAATAGATAAGAAGCTGGACCCTGAGATCTAGATCTGCTTGACAGATCTGTAAATAATAATCCTTCTAATTTGATTGACAAACTATAAAGGGATCTAGATCTAATCTGTGGTAATAGAAGTAGATCTATGAAAAAGAAAAGATAGATCTATTAAAAAAGAGAAGATCTATCAAGTAATATGAGTGATCTCAAAAGGGAAATAAGATAATAAGATAATAAGATACCAAAAGCAGCCTGAAATGAGCTTCTTTTATACTCATTGGAAGTGGCTATGCTTGGCTATGTTAGCCACCTAGCAGGGCTGTTCATAAGAGGATTTTGCCATTGGCTAGTGATTGTCACAGCCTTAGAGAGATTTCTGCTAATGGCTACCAATGCCATAGCTTCTCATTCCTATGCATGGCTATGCAGGCTGTGCATCTCCATGGTTATCAGGGGCATTGTCACTCTCTATTCAAACTAATTCAAACTGAATCAACTGACTAAAGTAAATTGGCTTATGTTTGGATTTGGCCTGCTTACTCCATACAGTGCCAGGGTATCAATTTGGGCTAGCCCCTAAGCTTTGACAGAGGTCACATGGCCAAGCTGTGCAGGCCTAGTTGATTACTGCTCATCTACAAACTAGTGTAGTTTACTAGTATAGTACTGGTACATAAATACAAAGGGGAAAGAATGGGTCATATCTCAATGGGAAAAATTGGAAGAATTTAGGGTCATTTAGGTATAGATAGGAGCTAACTGGCCCTATAGTATTGAAAAGACTGGATGGTAGGAACAATGGAAAATAGGGTATCTTTTTGACCTTTGCATGCTTTTGATAGCATGCAGGTCAATATAGCATGTATAGTACATCAAAACAAAAAGGTTGGCATTTGTTTTGGATTACCAAGGTATGTTTTCACTTTATATGTTATACTTGGCATCAATGCTATTATATGATGTATAGGCATAGCATTGTTGTTGATAGACCTCCAAGTACTCACACACTCATAAGTTAATACCACTGGCAATATTGATTACAAGATTGTAACTGATAATATATCTAGCTTCATTGAATTGGACTTGTGTTACAATATGGTTTACCATGGGTGATCATTTCTTTTCTTGACTGCTTTGTCATCTGGACTTCATTCCTTAACCTGTGACAGGTTCTGAGTTGTACATTATTTATTGCCAATTCCTATTGGCTCTTCAGATTGTATGACACTTATTTCTGACATCATTGGACTAGACCATGACATCATTGTTTACTTGACCAGCCCTTATGCTTATTGCTTATGTGTCAATGATGCCATTGTTTCATTGTGTTCTTTCTTCTTCTATGCTTACACGTCATCATTGTCATCCCATCCTTTCCTAGTATTCTTTCCATATTTAGTCATGGTCTTTGCATGTCTACTTTACATATAAGTGGATCTCTGCTATGTATATTAGCATTCCTCATTCTAGATCTATGCAATTCACCGTTGCTTAGGCTTAGTCTCATCCAAGGTCTGATCCCCTTAGTCCTTGAGTAGTCATTTGTGGCTACTATTGAGTGGCACTCTCTTTGTCTGCTAAGTCTAGTCAACATAGCATAACAACTTGTTCTGCAAAGGCAATCTGGAGGAAGTATTAGAGACCTTTCAGGACAAACATATATGCAATCATTTTTGCAAGTGGCCTAAATTCAAGCTGGTCTCTCTTGAACAAGACTAGAAGGGAAAAGGAAAAGCTGTGGACTTAGTAGTTTTAAGCTCTGATTCTGACTAGACTGATTTGATGCTCTATATGTATGTGCCCACTATTGACTTTGTATAATTAATCACATCAAATCTAGGCTAGTATGTTTTCTTGGTTTATATATATACATTTTGTGGACATGAGCACTATTATTATCATGTATGCCATGTATGTTAGTTATGCCATGTATTGTATGACACAATGACCTTTGCTATCAGTTGTTTGGCTAAGGCAGTGATTGAGATACTGCCCATTAGTCCTTCACAGAAAGATAACTCAACTTTCTACCATTCATGTTGAATGGGCTGAGTCCAAAAACAACTTACTAAACTGAGTATGAACATCCAGCTCTTTATATGAATATGGGATAGAAAGACAATAATAAATGCTATTGTTGGTACTAGTCTTATGATAATGACTAGTTTATGGAAAGCTTGTTTGGTGATTTCCTAAACAAGAAGAGATGTGGTGGCTGTGCCATGTGGTGTGGGAAATGCTTAGCTCAAAAGCCAATTTTCATAGATAGAAAGCTAGATGTGATTTTGTGCTGTTAGTGAGATATAATGCTAGCAAGGGTATTACTAGAAAACAGAGTAATAATGGTTTTGCTAATGAGTTAGCAAGTGAGTGATAGGGGGAAATATGTGAGGAGCTTCCCTAATAGGAAGCTTTGTACACAGACAATGACAGATGATGTAATCTTCTGTATTAGACATAGTAGTGCAAGAACAATGATTTGTGTAATCATAAATAAGCACTTAGGATATTTCTAGACTAGGATTATCTAGGTTACAGTAGCCTAATGGCTCACCCTGTCATATCCATGCAACTCCCACCCCCTCCAATCATCTCCGAATCATTCCAACCCATCTCCGATCTTCCCTCACATCCCCTGGCCTCGGACATGCTTGGACTTATAGGATCTCCATGTTGGAACTCCTTACACAGCCCTCCATATCTCCATTTAGCACTTCCTTTGTTCTCCGACCCTTCATTCTAATTACCTTACATTCTTCGCTTAAGTCGCCACTCCATGTGTATCTCCTGTGCTCCGTTCTTATGTCCCATATGGCCTCTTAGTTACATGCTCCGTGTTCCATATGCTCCTCATCATTCCCCATTCGAACTCCGATCGGACTTCCCGTATTTAAACCCATGTTCCTCCCCATGTATTTTCCTCATTTCGAATATCATCTAAATCACCTCCTCGCATCAGTCCTCGCTCCTCCTCTGATATCCCTCACGTTCACCTCTGCCTAACCTCTGCCTCTATCTCCGAAGTTAAGGACAACCAAGTCTTCGACAAGGGTGCAACACATAAGTCCTGCGCCAAAGTCCTATTAAGTACCTCCGCTCCGTATCTCCGTCGGACCTCCGGTCCACCTCTGCACTCACACTCCCCTTACCCCTCAGACCTCTGTCGAACTTGTGCCTGGAGGAACTGGATTTGACACACCCTAGTGGCTATGGTTTGCTAATGTAATAATAAGTTGATCTAAAAGAGGTCTGATCCTAGTGGCTGACTTAGTTTTCTGCTGAGTACTAATCAAGCCTAAGGTTTGCAAAGAAAAAATATGATTAAAATTCACACTCAGTGATCTTGGACCCTGGGATCTAATCTGCAGAAGCTTTGTCTAACAGGAGATCTTTGACAGATTATATGTAATAGGGGTCTATAGATCTACTTGACAGATGTGTATGTAATAATTCTTTTAATTTGATTGACAAATTGCAAAAGAATCTAGATCTAATAGGTAAATAATAATAGATCTATTAAATAAAAAAGAGAAGATCTATCTAATGGTAAATTAGATAACTGATTTTTGTTAATTTTTCTTTCAAAAGTAGCATGAAATAAGCTTCTTTTGTACACATTGAAAGTGGCTGTATTTGAGAGGTTTTTGCTATTGGCTGTTGGATGTTATAGCCTCTCATTGCAGTGTTGCTATGCATGGCTATGTAGACTATGCATTTTCATGGTAACTAGGAGCAATATTACTATTCATTCAAACTAATCCAAAATGAATCAGCTAACTAATGTGAATTGGCTTATGGCTAGCTTTGGCCTGCTTACATCATGCAGTGCCAGGGTATCAATTTGGCTTAGCTCCTAAGCTTGATAAAGATCACATGATTAAGCTGTGCAAGCCTAGTTGATTAGTATTTGTTTACCAACTAGTGTAGTCCATGTTACGCTATGTCAACTAGACTAGTGGACAAAGAGAGTGCCACTTGATAGTAGGCACAAACGACTACTCAAGGACTGAGGGAATCAGGCCTTGGATGAAGCTAAGCCTAAGCAACCGTGATGGTGAATTGCATAGATCTAGAATGAGGAACGCTAATACAGCGGAGGTCTACTTATATGTAAGGTAGACGCACACAGACCATGTCTAAATAAGGAGAGAACACCTAATAGGGAAGTGATGACAAAGACGTGTAAGTGTAGAAGAAGGAAGAACATAATGGAACAATGGCGTCATGGACGTGTAAGCAATAAGCATGAGGGGTGGTCAAGTAAACGATGATGTCATGGTCTAGTTCAAGGATGTCAGAGATAAGCGTCATATGATCTAAAGAGCCAATGGGAATTGGCAATGAATAACGTGCAACTCAAGACCTGTCACAGCCTGAGGTCAAGGAATGAAGTCCAAGATAACAAAGCAGCAAGAAAAGAAATGATTGCCCACAGTAATCCATATCATAACATTACCCTGTCTCTATCTTGGAACGCTCCAACATTCCACTTAAAAGTCCTCTGCTCTGGCGGTGTTGAAGGTTTGCTCGTCAGATGAGTTTACCTTGGGAATAGGTTCCACAAGGAAGACGAGGGGATCCTCTTCTTCCTGTACATGTTGGGTGATAGAGCATGCCTTTTTCTTTCCCTTGGTGTGAGTTCTCCTGAGTGTATGTGATCCAGCAGGGGAAGGGGAACAGGAGGGTTCCCGTGCAGGTAGGATTGGAGAAGGGAATTGATCTGGCAATGGCGACGAGGATTGAAGAACAGATTGGATTTGGATGAGGTCCATGTTAGGGATGGGTCAGGGAGGAGGAGAGTATCAGGCAAGATCCCAGGGATGACAGTATTGGGGGTGAGATGGGGAATTTGTCTGGGGGTGGGGACAGAGGTGGGTGACAGTGCCAGGAGGGGGAGCAGTGGATGGATGGGCACAGGCATTGAAATGGTAGGCCTGGTCAGGTAGTTCCCGCTCGATTGGTTCAAGAAGGAAAAAGCCGAGTTTAGTGAGGTCGTTTGCAAAATAGGCATTCTGCTCCCCCATGGTAAGGGAATGGAGGATAGGGACGAGGAGAGGTCTGATGAGGTCGGGTTTGATATGGTCCATCACATGGGAGAATCCTTGGCGATGAAGGAGTTCCAAGAGAACATTGCGAGCCTCCCATTGAGTAGAGGAGAGTAGGTGGGAGTAGTGGGGTTGGAGAGGTGGACTGTAGTTCTGGATGAGTTGGCAAGAGAGGAGGTGGCGATAGACGATGGTGAGGTTGCTGAGCCTGAGGGTGGTGGAGAGATATCCAGAATGTTCAACTCTGAAGGAGAGGAAGTGGCTCCTGAGGATGACATCATAGAGAGCGAGGCAAGCACAAGTGGGAAGAAGGGAGGAGCGGGTGATGAGGTGGGCTTTTCAGACATGAGGGATAGTTTGGGAGGCAGTTTGGGACATGAGGAAATAGAGGGGAGGAATGGGGAGGACAAGAAATGTAGGAGTATTTAATGGTTGGGGTTGTTGTTGGTGGCAGTGGCATTGGCATTGTCCCACACTGTGGGACTGGCCCATTCTGTGGCTTGGTGTTCAGTGAGAGGGGGATCCCAGCTATTGTCGGAGTTTTCGGAATACTGCCAGGTGGGGGTGCAGATGGCTGAGGGGGAAGCGATGAGGACTTCAAATCCTTGAGAGAAGGCAATTACCTAGGGAGAGCGAGGGAGTGATAGCTTGTAGAGGCAGTAGCAGGCAAGGACAAAAATCATTTCGGGAATGGAGAGGGAGATTTGCATGGTGGGTGGAACAGTGGTGGGAGTCGGGTGGATGCGGAGTTCCATTCCCAGTAGGCCTTTAGTAAGGCGGGGGAAATGGCTAAGATTAGATTCGGGTTCCCAGGTGTTTTCTGCTGCGGAATACCCTTTCCAGGAAATGAGATACTGCCTTCGCTTCTTTGATCCTCGGTGACTAAGGATTTCCTCGATTTTGTATCCCTCTTCTCCACTAATGAGGTCAGGTGGGGGTTCTAAGAAGTTGGGGCCGTGTTCTGTGGTCTCATGATATGGGGATAAGATAGAGGTGTGGAAGACGTTGTGTATGGTCCAGGTGGGGGGAAGTTGGAGGCGATAGGAGACAGGAGATAAAACTTGAGTGATTTCAAAGGGACTCTCGCATTTGGGACCAAGCTTGTGGGAGGGGTAGTGGAGGCGAAGGTTCTTTCCGTCAAGCCATATCTTATCTCCAACTTTCCAGGGGTGGAAGGAAGAGGATATCCATTCCTTCATGATTCGTGCTGCCTTCTCGTATGCAGCAGTGGCCTCAAGGTGGGCCTCCGACAGGACAGACATCCATTGTTCTAGGGCAGGAAGGAAGGTTTTGCCAATTTGGAGGATAAGAGCGGGGTTCATAGCCCATCATAAGAGATAAAGGGGATTTGCCAGTGGAAGAGTGGACTGCAGAGTTGTGGGAGAATTCCACCATAGGGAGGAGTGATGACCATTGGTGTTGGTTTCCTTTGCAGAAGATATGGAGATATGTTTCGAGTTCCTGGCTAACCCGTTCAGTTTCGCCATCAGTCTGGGGATGATAGGCGGAGGACAATGCAAGGTCATACTTTAGGAGGCAGGAGAGTTTGAGGGCGAATGCGGAGGCAAACTGGGGACCATGGTCCGAGATGCATCAGTTGTGGAGGCCGAAATGGGGAAAGATGTGTGTAAAGAAAAGGGTGGTGATGCACGCTTGTAAAGGGCCTAAGGCCCCTAATCCAGTACTTGCGGGTCGTGGGTCGTTGTGAGCCAACAGGTGATCAATATGTCAATCGGGCACATGTGACAAAGGATATCACATGCGCCGTAGTCAGTAGATAAACAGGGAGTGTTGTGGCAACGAGCTTCCCATCCTTTTTACCTCTATGTTATCATACGGCGAATCCATACGGTTCACTTCGCCCGCGTGATCTTGAGGATTGAGGATACTAACCTCTTACAATTTTTTTGAAGTGTGTTCACGGATTCACCATGAGCCACACCATGACCTGCAGTTATGCGAAAATGGCGGCTACCCAGCCACCTAGCAATGGGGGCAAACCACCCCTGGATGACAGTGGTCGACAAATCCCTAAGGACCCATCCGAAGGGAAGAAGTCAACTAAAAGATCGAAGAAAAAGGGATCTGCTCCCAGGAATGAGACTGAAAATACCGGTCAAGGGTCAAATGAAAGAAGACCCAAGACTGGTGATGCTCAGATGCCAGGGGAATTCCAAGTCCCTCAATCAGAGGACAGTGCCAAAAGAGTCGTGAGAGAAGCGATGACTGGGATTTCCAGCACAATGGCAGATATGCTACTAGTAAGCCCACTCACATCTCAGCATACTGAGCATGAGCTGACCTGCCTATCATTGGAGCCTGAAGCTCCTCAGAGGGACAAAAGTCCTCTCAGACAGATATTCACGGAGGGGGTAAGACCCCCAATGAGGTCGCCTACAGCGGAAACCTCCTTTAGATCTTCAATCCCAAGGGATGCCCCTCTTCACCCAGTGCAAATATATGAGAACGTTGTAGACTATCTCAATGAAATGCATTGTCAATGGGTGGATTATGGGCAAGGCCCAGGTGGTTTCGATAACCATGGGATCAAACTGGGACGGGCCCAGGCCCATTTGATTGACCAACTTCAAGTTCAAGTTGCCATCAACAAGGAAGTTGAAAGACCTGGGTCTTCAACTGAGTCGGAAAACAGTGCAGCTGAAGCATCTTTGAAGCATGAAGAGGGGACTACCCCTCAGGTGACACCGGGGAATACTCCCCAACGAACTCGTCGCCGAGAGGGATTGGTCCCTGATATGCCAAATCGCCCAAGTTACCTTTCTGGACAAGATTCAGACATCATCTGACATATATTTGGACTGGACCGAGGAGAGGAAATCCTCTGTTGCGGTGCCCAAGGGTGACCCACAGCAGCTGGAGGGGGTCCTCCTGATAGAAATGACCCAGATCCTGATCCTGAATGATCCTCTGACTCTGAGTCAGATGAGGACAAAATCCCCAATTTAAGATTCCACATCCCAAGGGGAAATGACCCCAACGACGATGGTGGAGATGGAGGATATGATCCTCCTGGGGGTGGTCGAGGCGACCCTCCTAGAGGTGATCAGGGTGGCCCACCTGGAGGTGGTCGAGGCAGCCCACCAGGAGGTGGACCACCAGGACTCGGAGGAGGTCCCCCTGGAGGTGGCCCTCCTAACAACCCAAATTACCCACAAGGAGGGCAGACTCAGAGACAAGGCCCTCCAAGGGGCAACCGCCCCAATCGCCAATACTTCAGGGAGCAAACCCCTGGCAACATGCAATATGTAGATCATATGCAACAGCAGTACATTGACCGCATTAGAGAACAAGTTGGTGATCCAACTGGACCAGTTGGTCCTGAGGTGAAGGTGATGAACCCACCAAAGCCCGGGAAGTATGGAGGTCAAGATAACCTCAAAAAGTTTGATGACTGGGTCAGCTAATTGCTGAAATATTACCAGACCTTTAAGATCACTGGTCTGGATCATGAGGATGATCGTGTCCTCTATATGGGATTGTTTCTGGAGGATATGGCCTCCCAATGGTATGATCAGGAGGTAGTATCCCCCGAGCGCATAGTCCGAAATTGGACCTTTGAAGACCTCATCTGTGAGCTTTTCAAACGCTTTGTGCACAAAGCATTGGCACAGAACGCCACAGACCAACACAACCGTGTTAAGTACAGCAGGACCAATATGACTGTGTTAAGTACAGTCCCACCAAGGGGGCACTTGCATTCTACAATGAATTGAGATGCAAGGCGCACCATATGGTGCAGCCCCCTGACGACTATACATTCCGGAGGAAATTCCTCCTTGGACTACCTGCATCCTTGGTCAAGACCATGTTCAAAGCACATGGAATCTTGGCCGAGCATTCCACTATAGGAGAAATCCTACAGGAAGTTCGGAAGGTAAAGACTGCCACTAAGGTGCTTGACCTTCATAATCGTGCTCGACAGTACTATGGAGGTAAATCCTCCTGGAATGAAGCAAGCAAGGGAAGCTCTCATTATCAGGAAAGTAGTTCCCATAAGCATAAGAAGGATCATCCTTTGAGGAACTCAGGCAACAAACCCAAGTTCTTCAGGAAGGGTGACACCCTTTATCGGAACAAGACAAAGTTCCAGAATAATGGGCGTGCTTACATGCCAAAATATAGTCGTGAAGATAAGGGGAAAGCCCCCGAAAATAAATACTCTTCTGGGGCGAAACCCCAAGGATTCCTCAAGGAAATCAATTGCTACAAATGTGGCAAGGAAGGCCACATGGCACATGAGTGCCCGGACAAAGACAAGGGCCAAGGCCCATACCAGAAATGTCACTTGTTTGCGGCCAATGTCCAGGACAATGGAGATAACTCTCCAGACGATCATGGAGGCGACAAGCCTCAGATTGAAGGAGAAACATCTCCCAATGTGGTTCAAGAGGAAGCAAGAGAAGTGAATGACAACATCATCTCCATCGCAACCTCATCTTCCGATGAATACGAAGTTGGGGAGGACGACGAACCCATCGCCTTCTTGAGTGCAATGTGCAGGAATGAAGAGTCGTTGGAAGACAACAGCAACAACAGCGTCATCCAATGTACAATGATGTATGAGAGGGAAATGGAACCCCTGACATTGGAAGACTGGTGTTGGTCCTGCCAGTTCGGTCCCATCCATGTGGGGGAATGCAAAACCTGTCGGGCCCATTCCGACCATATTGTCACTGCAATGAGCAACCCGAATTCTACAGTTGAAACAGTGATAAATACGCCTACTGAACTCGCTCAGAAAGAGTTTTGCTGAGGTCTTGATATTGGCAAGCTCTCGAGGGAAATACCCTCAGGAACAACTGAAGAGTGGTTGAATACCACGACCCAAATGATGGGGCATTACATCTGTCACATGGACACAAGCATGTCATGCTCATAAAGGAGGTTATGGGCCTCCAGCATGAAGCTGAATGCTTTGGTTCTGAAGGGGGAAACCTCTAAGATGGGCTGGCAAGCCTAGTCAAAAGGCTTCATATGTTGCAAGAGCAACAAGCCGGCATCAATGTAAACATTGACTCGGTAGAGCTAAACATGCTCTGTGGAAAAATGCACATCAATCATGATGGAACAATTGAAACCCTCACAGAGAATATTGGGGAAGATTCCCCAGAAGATTCAAGCAACTTGATGGCAGTAGAACTGCCTGCACTCGAAGACAAGAAGTGAATATGGTCCAAGTACTATGGACCTCTCCACAGAGATGACTGTGGTGCATGCCAAGAATGCATTGAACACATCAATGAGAGTGCAATTGAGGGAAACCCCTCACTCAACGTGGCACAATTGCTGCCAGAGCAGCTGGCAAAACGTGAGTATGATTGCGGATGGGATGGTTGTGACAGAGCGCAAATGGAAGGCCAAGGCATGGACCTGGACTGAATCTGATATGCACTACACATGCTTGTGAATCACATTGCAAAATGAGTCGAGCAGTCAAAGATGCTTCTAAGACCACTGGAGATAATGCAGACCGCATTGAACGGAATGGGATCCGTGATCCAGCGTTCATTATGAATGAACTACATGCTATTGACTGCGTGCTCTTCCCTACGCTTCTGTGTAATGTCCATGCATACTTGGACAATGTTGTGGTTGATACACCACATGGTCCACTGACCATTGACCACAATGAACCTGCCCATCCACCAGCAATTAACATGGCGGCAATTGAGCATCAAGGGGATGAGATCCCCCATGCATTCCGATATGCAATGAACTCCAAACCTGTGGTGAATACCACTGTGGATGTGCAACCAAAAATCGCCTCACAAATGCACAAATGTGCAATGATTGAGACCAAAATTGGCAGATGCACCGCCTATATCATGATTGATACTGGGAGTACCGGAAACTTTGTGAGTCCGGCTTTTGCCAAAGTCACAGGGATGAAAGTATTCCCTCTTGAGCAGCAGCTTATGCTGCAATTGGGCTGCATAGGCAGCAGATCGAAGATCACCCATGGTGGTTCTTCGAACATACAAATTGGGAACAAGACACCCCAAATATACTTTGATGTAGCAAATATTGACCGCTACAATTGTATCTTAGGAATACCATTCCTACGAGAACATAATGCAATCATTGATTTTGCAAGACAAAGCCTGTATGTTGGTGAGACAACAATCGCCTTATCAGAGGAGAATGATTTGGTCAAATGACCTGTCTGTTCTCCTCCTCGAGATCATTGACTCTCGAGCCCTACACGGCCAAAACGACCTCATAAGGGCTCTAAGGGGGAAGGGATTGGAGGAAATATACCACCCAAAACCCAAAAGGTGAAAATATTGCCAGAACAATGATTCACAGCAATGAATGCACAAAAGATGCATGAAAAGGACAAGAAATTGTCCAACAAGGATATACCTCGACTCAGGGAACAATGGTTCCAAAGATATAAGATACGATTGGGAGGGATGGTCCCAAGACTCCCTCCATTGCGAGAAGTAAACCATAAAATCCTGCTATTTGAGGAAGGGAAGCAATATTCCTACCACCTTCCTCGCTGCACAGATGCACTAAAACAGCAACTGTTGGACAAAATCCACTGATGCCAATTGGTGGGTCATGAAAAGTGTCCCACAGGCTGCTCTGATGCTCCGCATCCTGAAGAAAAACAGGAAGCTGAGAACAGTCATTGACTGTCGGAAGTGGAATGACAACATGATTAAGGACATGACCCCATTTCCGGATCAGGATCAGATCCGCATGGACATAGCCCGAGCGAAATATCGCTCAAAGATCAACCTCTTGAATGCATACAAGCAGGTCTGGATCAAACCAGAAGATGTCTGGAAGACAGCCTTCTCAACAATCTATGGGACCTTTATAAGTCAGGTCATGCAACATGGGGATTGCAATGCCCCCACAACATTTCAACATCTGATGACAGTGATCTTTAGAGATCACATCAGATGATTCGTATACATCTACCTAGACAATATATTCGTCTTTAGTGATATGTTGGAGGACCATGAACGGCACCTCTGAATCACCTTTGAGATCCTGGAGAAGGCAGACTTCTTCCTCAAAAGGGAGAAGTGCAATCTCTATGCCAAGAAACTCAACTGTCTCAGCCATCTCATTGATAAGAAAGGCATTCATGCCAACAAGGACAAAATGTCCAAGATCAGAAGTTGGCGCACACCAAAGTAAATGAGGTCCAACAATTCGTTGGACTTATCGAATATCTGGCACAGTTCATGCCAGACATATCGGCGTGTACTACGCCCTTGATGGGAATACAGAGAAATGGACACCCATTTATGTAAGTGGAGAGAAGTCCATGATCAATGTTTCCAGATAATTAAAGATCTGGTGTGCAAATATCTCATACTCAAACCGATTGATCCGAGTAAGGATGAGCCTATTTGGCTCGTGTGCGACGCTTCCCTCTATGGGGTAGGTGCACTATATGGGCAAGGGCCCGATTGGAAGACATGCCGCCTGGCAGGCTTCATGTCCAAGAAGCTGAGTGACACTCAGCAAAACTATAGGACATTCAAGCAAGAAATGCTCACAATCATTGAGGCATTACTCAAATGGGAGGATAAACTCCTTGGATTTCTGTTCACAATCATTACTGATCATGAGGCGTTGGGGTACCTCCACACACAGTGAAAGCTGTCCAGCAGACAAGTCCACTGGGTCAACTACATGTTGCGATTCAATGCGATGACAATCTATGCCAAAGGTTCAGAGAACTGAGTAGCAGATTGTCTGTCCCGATATTATGAAAGGGAAGAGGGAGATAATTCCCTCGATGAGGAAATTGATTGCCAGTGGGCAAATGCGGACATCCGCCTAGACCCAGAGGGGGATGACCTCCCCCAAGACCGGTGGCTAGAACTAAAAGCTATGGCCATTGAGGAAGCAAGTCCTCGGAAGAGCACTTGTCTCACTGAAAAGTGAGAAGCCCATATCCTGGAGGCACAGGAAATGGCATCAGTGGCAGAAAGGACAGCTGAGGACACTTCCTGCACAAGTGTGAGGGAGGATCTACAGTTCTCAAATCTGCCAGGACATCCAAAGTCCCCCCAGTAGAGTATGGGAACCAGCCCAATCTCCTCAAAGCAATTACCCTTCTATGTCAAAATCATAGCTAACCCAAGCCACTTCCCACTTTTCTTGGTAAAAGATGATCTCATCTTCACCAAGAATCACAGGGAAGAGGAGGTTCTATGCCTTCCTCAGGTGAAGTATAAGGGTGATACGGTGATCGCCATGGTTATTGACCAGAGTCACAAGACTCTAGGGCATTTTGGTGCCCTAAGGACAGTGGATTATATCTGCAGATGGTATTGGTGGCCTAAGCTTGGCTGGGGGGTCAATACTTTCTGTCGGTCATGCCCGACCTGTCAAACCACCAAAGGGAAAAATCAATTACCCCAAGGGCTGTTACACAGCCTACCAATCCCAAGGAGACCATGGGGATTGATTGCCATGGATTTCATGGGACTATTCCCACCGAGTGAGGGACACAACTACCTCTGGGTGGTTTTGTGTCGCCTCACATCCATGGTACACTTGGTACCTGTAAACACAACAATTCATGTGTCTGAACTGGCCACAAAGTTCATCAAGGAGGTTGTTCACCTCCATGGACTCCCTGAGACAATTGTCTCTGATTGAGATACAAAGTTCACTTCGACCTTTTGGCATGAACTGCACCAAACACTGGGAGCATAGCTCCTGATGTCGACTGCATTTCATCCGCAAACTGATGGTGCCTCTGAACAGGCTATCAGGAATGTAGTGCAGATATTACGCTTGTCGGTGCAGCCCAACCAAATGGATTGGGTAGCTAAACTGCCCATGACCAAGTTCACGATCAACACGAGCATCAGCGGTTCCACAGGGTTCACCCTGTTCAAATTGAATTATGGGTATTTACCTGAGCTGATGCTTAGGCTGAATGACACTGATGCATCAGCCGCTCCAGGAGTGTGGACATTCGTCCACCAGGCAATGAAGAACCTGGAGATGGCGCATGACACCATCATTGAGAGCCAAGTGGTACAGACCCACCACACTAATAAACGAACTTGAAGGGCAGAGGGTAAAACTCTCAATGAAGGAG
>JBBPOD010000110.1:0-31270 GCA_038091255.1 Tylopilus intermedius | reverse complement strand
GCTTTTGAATTGCAATTTTATGACCGCTGACTCTGCCTCCGTTACTGTCGTTTGCAAGGAACGGCTTAACCTTGGATACAGTGAGGGTATTGAGTACCTAAAAGGCGTTGCCCTCCATGAAAGATGATTCGGATTAAATTTGAGTATATCCAACCACCCCCGAGTACAGAGGCTATTAGATTTCATTACACTACATACTTTCGAGTTGTTTTGTTTACCGACTGACTTGAACCATCTTCAAATACTAGTATAGGAAGTGCAATAAATATCTATTTATACGGGACCAAAGTTTGACAAAATTACAGCTCTCATTGGCCGATGGATGCGCAGCGACTCTCCACCCGTCCACCCCAGGTGCGTACCTCCGCTCGTGGTCCACGCGAATGGAAATAGGATCAGGATACATGTTTGCCTCTCGCCAGTGTCCCTTTCCTGCCCACACAGTGGCGAAGACAACCCCGAAAACGGAGATCATGATGTTCACGAGCGTGATGCCATTCAACGGGATCGAATCCGCGACACCTATTCGGAAAACCAATGCCAGTAGTACGATCGACATGATAGTTGGAATGATAAAGTTCGAGAGCGCAAAATTCGACAGGATCCGTAAGCGCTGCGCGAAGGAAGCTATGAAATGCTATCATCAGTGACTCGGATACACCACGCTCAGAAACCACTTGCTTTGACGAAAGGTAAGATCACTAATATTGGGATCGTTTGTCGAGGTGGGGGGTTCGGAATCGCCAGATAGCCCACAGAAACGAAACAGAAGCATAGCTGTGGACATAGATGCCAGATTTCGGACAGCGGGATCACGAGAAGAGTACTCACCTGTTGTCCACCACTTGAGCTATCCACTCAATCTTCATATATGGCAATGCGATCCATGCAGCGTCGACATTTGGGTAAGGGTTGGGACTTCTTCCCAAAACACTCAGTTGGTTAATGTACAAAATTACGTTGACCACGCGAGAAACTTTGAGAGATATTGGGAGGAATGTGAGGAGCACAAACCGGACAACCCCAACACGGCCCAAGGGGTGTACGGTGATGAGGCGGACAAGCAGGATTGTATCCACCAGTATCCCTTGAAAGATGCCAATAAACATGATAGCTAATTGTAGCTGAGTCGTCATCAACGAATTCGTTGCTTACTGCTTTCAAAATTGAAATAAACCCACCTGTACCAGTAACACTTCTTCCGGCGCAAACACCATACGGATCTATGTTTCCAATCAATTCATGCATTTTCCCTGAGTGCAGGGCCTGTAAGACTCACAGTGTATATATCCACAGCTAACCCCACAGTGAGAGCCAACGTGAGTGATAGGATATTAAGAATGAAGATAGGTTGATGGCGGCTATAAGGAGTGGAGTAGTAGAATAGTGCAGCTAGGAGGGGAATGATGAGAATTAGAAATGTATGCGCGATCATGAGCGTTTGTATGCAGGAGTTGATGGTAGCGATGGGAGTCATTCCCGGAGGAATTGAGCCAGTGTTCCCGAACATGACCAGGGACCGAGAGGATACAATGATGCGATGTCGGCCGATTAAAAATACGATGGTGTGCTGGCTGCCGGCAGCGTTCTGCATGTACGCAATGTCACTGGCACTCCGGGGACAACGTCAGTACATTGCGACAGCCGATGGGGACGCAATCATCTCCCCCGACTGTCTTAGCATCGCTGTTTCTAGACTGGCCCATCTGTAAACCAAAAAATGGTCCCTGACCGGTCATGACCATTCTGCGAGAAAAAGACTTTCTATAGGATTCTTAATTGCCTTCTTTTGAGAGCTCTGAATCATTGGAGGACAGACCTACGATTCAGAAAGAGCATAAGCGGTAAGTCATCACAAAGTGCTCCTGATGCGCCTGATGCACCGAGATCCTTCCCAGTGCTTTCTCGCATGTTGTACGGAAGCTCCATCGCAGCATAGACCCAAAGGGATGTTGTCGCTCCACTTGGCATTTCTCTGGCCCTATCGCGGCCTGGATACGAACGCAATGCACGCCGGGATCACAGGCGATCTGGTCGTGGTTCACGTTTTTCTATGGGCGGATTCGACCGAGATGCGAAACTGTTTACCCAAAGTTGACGGTTTCGATGTTGTATTGAATCGACCCTTGATGATCTCGTGGCATCCTGATTCCTTGGAAGAAGCGATGAGCCAGGTCACGTGTCTGGAAGAGAATGCTTGTTCATCAGGAAATTGAAGAGACTCTGCTCAAACTTTATATAACATTATCTAAGCCATCAAATACATTTTTTTTACGAGTCCTTCTTTAGAAGGCGAGTTTTCTAACCGCCACTTGCACGAATTTCGAATTGCGGTGATCAGAGCCGTGGGACATTTCCTGTCTTGGTCGTGTCACGTGTTGCTTCGGAATGTTGCGAGCGGATTATCCGGTCCGACTTTGGTTGTGTTGTCGCGTGTTGTTTCGCGTTGTTGTGAGCGGATTATTGGGACCGACTATGGTGTCGCGTACTGTTGTCGTCCATCCCCGGCGGTTTCTGGTCACTCCGAATGTTTTCCGCCACGGATTGACGTACTCTGCTTCGGTGAGTAACTTGTTCTTCTCTACCATCTGTGCGCCCTGTTCGACCAGCCGTACGAAATCTGACCGAATTCCGAATAGATTTCTGACTGTGTATGAGGCGAGCCGTTACCGTGACTGAAGTGAGAGACCATCCGTTGTTTTCGTACACGAGTAGAAAGTAAAGGGCAATACACAACTTTTTAATATACATCGCGATTCTGGAGTCAACGGAACAACCTTTTCGGCTAGCCAATCCTGACCTCTTCTCACGTCGTGCTCATTCTTTTCAAGTTACGTGTAACGTCTTCTGATTCGTCTTCGTCGTAGTATGCGCGTTTGCGCACAATTGGCGCGAGCCTAATCGAATCAACATCTGGCTCGACGCTAGTGGCTGCTTTTCGACGGATTTCGGCACGCTGTTGATCGTTCAAAGGTTTGCGAGCGATTCTATGGAAACGTTTGACTTGCCGTGGACAGTCCTGCGTCCAAAAGCGCCAGTGTGCGTAAGACAAGACGCATTGCACACCTGTCCCTGTCGACAGGAAAGGCGAAGACGGAGAAATTGGCTTCTACGAAGTCCCCCATCCTAAAGATCGATGGCTCGTACACCTCAAACCTGTTGGGATACGGATTCATTATATGATCTTTGTTGAGTGTGGTCCATGCTGCGACTTACTTGGTACAGTCCTCGTTCAACTTGTAGTACACCACTTTGTTTTCTTCAAGATGGTCGTACTGGTCGCTGGCTAGGCGGGCTAAAATGTTTTTCGGGTCCACGCCCCGTTGAAACGCTACCACTGGGGAGGGGCCCTGGCGATGCCTCGACGTCAGATATCGGTTACTAACCTCTAGGACTTCCTGTCCTCTGAGCTTTTCTGGAGTCCAGGCAATGAGTCGGCCAGCGGAATAGTTCCGAGCAAGGTGAGTGTGCGCGGCGCGTACGGTTTCTATAGCACTTTGGAAGACACTCGTCCCCAAGCCCGTTAACGTTACGGCTTGTCGGAGGTACTTCGCAGCGTCCGCTTTTCTGTGATGCAAGTAACTTTACTGACAGTCGGTGACACTGATCCATCTCCAAGACCAACCTGGGTGGAGTTAGAATCGGCGGTAGGTCTTTTTTAAGGACATAGCCTTGAACCGTTAGCACGGCTTCGGTGATGTCTCCGGTGCCATCCTCTTTGTACGCCATTCGGCTCACGTTATGTTCGTCAGGTAGACTAGCGCGCCAAACATTTAGGACGCTCGAATCCTGTCACTGTCGTTAGACCATCCTTGTCATTAGAAGAACGTTGTTACTCTGTTGTATGCCAGGAATGGCGCTACGTTTTTGTCCTTTAATCGCGTCTTCGTGTACTCGTTTAAGACGTGTTCTACTCAATCGTCAGTTTGTAATTTTTTACGCCTGCAACGAAGCATCTCCTTACTGGCTTGGTCAAAGTCGAAGTAGTCGTCCATGATGAACGTGTTTCGGTGGTAGTGACAGGAAGGTTGGGGGGTCGTTTGACTCTCGGCGTCGTCGGTTTTGATCATCAATTTGGAGTAATCTAGATCGTCTGTCTTTCTGTTACTTGTTATATCTATCTCCGCTTTGTCGATCTGTTGACTCATCGTGGTTGACTAACATCGTGGTTGGTATCCGTGTCTAACGTTCGGTGACAAGTCCTGCTGGTCCCAACAGTACCAACGACCTATTATTGTTGTAAGCACTTCGAGTCGTACATCTGTATTGTTATCGGTACGTCTCTTCAACCGTTAAACCCTTTCACCTTTTCAGAGTCGATGTAAGTTATTACCACGTTGGATGTACGTCGTGATCACGAGTGACAGTCTGCGCATCGTCTCGTGGGCTGTAACTGGTCGCGTGAAGTAGAAAAATTTAACACGGTCGTATTGAACGAGACCTGCTTAATTATGTAAGTGCGAACGTTGTGAAGTGAGAAAACGTGTATACTACGTACTGTTCAGTTCTGCACATGTGGGGGGATCGTCTGGGTCATTTGTGAACACGACCGTACCAGCGGGATATTCGGACAGTTTCGCCTGCAGTGGGACTACCACAAGATGTGGCGGTGTGTCTGCAGACCGGTTTACTGTTTAAGAGCTCATTTCAATCGTTCACTACCATCCTGCGACAGCAGATATACGTACCGACCACAATAACAGCTTCTGTAGTCATGTCTTCGGGGGCGCTCGTCGTCCAAATTTCTCCGGGAACGATCTCTCTCAGTTGTCTGTTCTCGTAATCATATCCACGACGATTTGACGTTTAGGAGTTATTTTCATGGTGCCTGGAGATCTTGATCGAGGAAGAAAATAATTTATTTCAATTACTGTCTTTTTGAAGTGTCAAGTTGGATTCGGTTGCAACACGGAATCTTTGTCGTTGTCGTTAACACATTGTAACCGGTTTCTTGTTTAACTGACTTTCTTCCGTGATGCGTGGCTGATTCTTGCTGTGATCTTGGAATCGACCTACAAAATGAGCTTGTTACCTTTTTTTTCTGCGACCACTGACTGTGTCATTTAGGAGACACTATTTCATTCGCGAAAAACTTGACGCTGTGGAGCTGTTTCCGATGAAGCCGAAAAGCGTGCTTTGTCATCGTTTCTCGTCAGCTTTCTCTGTCATTTCCACCGGATCAGTCAAGTTCAAGCATCGTCGTCCTATGATGCCCGTCGATGTTTGCTACAACGCTTGATGTTTTATCTCCTTGAATCATTAATGATTAGCGGTCAGAAACTTGAACGAATCAAGTTACATCGATCACTCCGTGTATGTATTCCTGAGTGCTTCCGTCTTCAAGTTGGCTGACTCATGCACAGCGCATTTGTCGTCTTCCGGCGTGACATCTGACAAATCAATAATGAAATATAACTTTGGACGTGCCTCCACCGGTGATCGTTTCCAGTCTCCTTCGTTCCAGCTCACACGGATGTCGTCTACCAGCGCGAAGTAAGCTTCTCTTTTTCTCGACGCTCCGTAGCATTCACCCTATATTTTTTCCTTCCATTTGTAGATCATCGTCAACGCCAGCGTACGTGGACTCTCTTTCGATGTTTATCCTCTCACATTATCAACAGGGACATCGTTGAGCTACGCCAGACAATGGTCCAGCAGGGTGGTGAATCTGAGACTCTATCGCTGAAAGGTAAACGTGTCCAGACACCGCCTCTCATCATTGAAGGTGCTCGAAAGCGTAAACCATCTCGTCGGTTCGTTCAACGTGTACTCCCTCTCATTTTGTATTGGTAACGTTGGTAACAGCTTACTGGAATCTGATGTCGTCCCGTCCAAGACCAGCCGTGCTCATCGTCATAAAGCGAGACGTATCCAAGTCGTATCCTCCGATGATTCAGATGTTAGCGTCGGGAAATCGTAAGCGGGTTTCTGGAATGAGTAGACGTCTGGCTGATGTTCTTTTTCACCATAGTCAAATTGCTCTGCCAACTTTTACGGCGTCAGAGGACGCAGATGATGTTGTTATCTCTTCTGACTCCGATGTCGAACGCGACTGTGATGGTGTCCCTTTGGAATTGATTCGCCAGCGAGATGTTGTGACAGCGTATGTCGTTTCCAACTTACATACTCAAATATCTCATTTTTCTCAGAGATATTGGGTCTTCGAAGAAAAATAAGGTTGCTGTGCGTTCTTTTTTTTGGGTTTGAAGTTGTCTTCTCCATGCTCATCAACTTTTCTAGCTACTTGGAAGGTACGACTTTTCCCGTATCGGTTGACAATGACGATGTGTATCGTTTGGATTTTTTCTTTGCTAGTGACACGGTTTATTTGGAAGACGTCACCACTCCCGGGTATGTTTGGTTTCATTCACCTTTCTCGATCTCTTCCTCATGTTCTGCTTTATCAGATTCGTCCCTCCTCCGACTGATGAGACGAAGATCGGCAACCGTGACAAGTTGTTTAGCAAGTCTTACACTGATGTCGTTAATTTACCGTACGTCTCTTTCGTTTTTCCTGTTTTCTTCGCGCCTTGATGTTTTCTTTGTAGATCAGCTTCATTGCTGGATTCGAGACCGGGACGTTCTGCGCAAACGGCCTCTCTCGATCTGTGGTATCAGAATGGAGGATCCGTGAATCTTGTGTAGGTACTTCTGTCTCGTAATCTGCGTTGATCTGACGTTCACGTTTTCCCTAGCTTCCTCCGTGACCTGTATATGTTTACTCACGATGACACGTTCGTGAACCTGTCACGTGTCGATCCCGGTCTCCTCTCTACTCGTCGGGTGTCTTCCATTACAAACAATAACGGTCTAGTTTTTGCGAAACGTGCACTCAAGGATTCTGCTTATGCCATGTGTGTTTCACTCATCTATGTCACCGATTGCAGTCTGCAGAACCCTCGTCGACCGTTCACCCTTGATGGACCTGGTCTTCGTGTCATTGAGGGAGACTTTCTCGTGCAAGAATTTGAGCGACTCCTTGGATGTCTTGGCGTTGTGTACAAAGCGAAGACATTCGGCTTCGACCTTTTTACTTCTCACTTCCAGTTTCGCACCTTTGTTCAAAGACAAACTGATGCTAAAACCGAAAATGGTAAATGCTTCATGTCAGAACGATTCAGATCTCTGTTGATCGTTCTTCTCAGTTTACCGTACACCGGACAGATCTTCTTCCAAATATGCAGTTACTGTCCCTAGTCCACTTTCGGTCTCTACGGCGTCGCCCGCACGTCTAGCTGTTCCGGCGACAGAACAGAGTACGCTCCTTTCTTTGACCACCTTTTATTCTGTTAATGTACCTGCACTAGTCCCAATCTATGACTTCACTCGAAGAATGCGCCCTTTCGACCCAAGTGTGGATCTGTATCCCGCAAAAACGAGCGCACCACTGTATGACCGGGATATCCCCAATGGCTCGCTTGCGCTTGTTGCTTATACGGTAAACACGTATGAGCGTAAGACTGACTTGTCTGCCCCTTATCTTAGCTTTAACGTTCATTGGGCTGCGTTAGTTGGCACTCCATCTGTCTGAAACGTCTTGCTGTTGTGTACCTCGAGATTGTATGTATTTAGTTCTACCGAAAGTGCAGTCAATGCCAGAGGCTTCATTAAATGACTAGCGAGTTATCACTCACGACGCTTTCTTGGAGGTTATGTGTGCGCAGTTGATCTTCAGAGGCCGCCATCATCGAATCGTGGACTGCGTTTCTTCATGCGTGACGAATGGGACGATGTTACTGTACTTTATCTGTATCTGATTCGGCTGATATTGTTTCAGTCTGCTCAGACGACTGTGACCTGGTAAGTTATTAACTATCATACCTCACATTATTGAAGTGTTGTCCTCAACTTGAACCATGTCGCACGTTCGGATGGATTTCACGTCACAGGTTATACTCAACTTGAAAGTTATCGTTCATAGTTCAGGCACGTTGATTACCATACACTTATGCTGTCTGTGTCAAACTTGCTCATACTCCTCTTCAACTACTAAGCATGCATGTTATATCTCTTTACGTGCGTCTGCCAGTGGTGTCAACTGTTCGCGCTGCCCATTCAGATTCATCTCGTCTTAAGCTAACGCATCAGTCTCCACTTATCTCGAATCGGAGTCACAATCTGCTATACATGTGCCGTCATGCTTATTCCCCGTACAGACTGCTCAAGGATTCTCACAGGTATCTTGTTGACCGTGACATTCAGCTGGTGCACACCAACGTAGCAACGTATAGTAAGTAGGTAGCTTATGATATACACCATCTCTGTTGTCATTATAACCTTAAATGGGATGTGCGTGACTGATGCCATCAGCCGTGTTTCTCGTTGGTCACATCAACATTGTCACTCTAGCCAACACGCACGACATCGGTTTCCACTATCCTGCCTTACTTTATCTTGTCGGCTCATCACCAAAATGATTTCCCTCTCACGTGTATCCTTTTTCACATCCCTTCTGTTTGCGATGCTTGTACTGACCACATACTATGTTGGTGGACATCCTACGAGCATTGAAGAATTCAACGAGCTTCTGCAAGTCTACCCAAAACCGACCCGTTCGACCCATATCGAACCATATCTGAATCAACATGAAGACCTCGTAACATCGAATGAACACTACTCTGTTCTTTCCTCGGTTTCCTGTCGCAAGTCGTTGTCCAAGTTTATACTTCTTGTGCGTGTTCCTTCCATACTAAATAATACGCGGATCACTCTCTGTTATCCCAGCATCTGTCCTACTGAAGCCATCTTTGTTCATGGCACAAAAACTGGTTTCTTTGAGATGTCGAAACGGTTACAGCCACCGCCCTCCAAAGTTTCGTATCCATGTTTTCTTTTTCTTATGTCTAGGGATACTAATGTTTCTCAGTCCGTCGTTTGCCCATGTATCCTTCACGTTTTCAGCCTGTACGCAATGGATTCGAAGCCGAGTTATGTTGGTGAGGCTTCTCTAGCACACGGGTCGATCTCTTCCTGTTATGTAACACACGACATGATGGTAATCGGGTCAACATGTGTTCACAGACGTTCAACTTGCAGGTTTCGTCCCGAAATGACATCAAATGCTTCATCTTTGTGTACGGCTACGATCACTCATATTTTCAACCATACAGACGGGACGTCAACGTGTTTACTTCTGAACCAAGACACTATTCCAACTCGTGCCTGTCAGGGTATAATGTTCATGCTGCCGTTGAATAACGGTATATCTATAACTATAAAACCTCCATTTGGAGAATATTGTACAATGTATCAAACTACTTTACTTGAATGGTATCCTGTCCTTTGTGACACTGCACCGTTTTCACTCAATTCATCAGTGTTCACTGGTGTTTGTCTGGTCTCGTTTCATGGGTCCAAGTCTATGCTTCTTCCCACATGCATGTATTTATCTTATCTTGTGGCACATGTTAATCTGCAATGTTGTCGCTCACTCTTTTATAAGCATGACTATCTTGTGATGCTCAGGAATCTTACATTCATTCTCATATTTCCAACTTGCATTCTAACCATATCTGATGCATGTCCACTGTTCCTTTCATCATTGGGATTACATGGTGTAATAGACTACCTGTGTCATATTACTCATTTGTTTATACATCAACAACAGGTAGGTGGTGGTATTAAAAGAAAGAGAGCTACCAGCTATTTTTCTGCATCAGAACTGAGACCATTCATCATTCAGCTTGAAAATTTAGATGGTAATAATCTAATTGGTGATGGCACTTACCAGTTTGAAGACTTTGTGTCAATAGCCAGTCTAAATTCTTCAATGTTGTCAAAGACCAACAGGTCAACTGTCCATGTCATTGCACGTGTTCCACTTGACATTTTGGCACTCAAGCTGCCCAATTATATAATAAAAGATATTTTGCGTGCATGTGGAGTCTTTGTGCCACAACGGTCAACTTCCTCTAAATTAATAGAACTTGGAAATCAGTTAATGTTGACTGATGTTTGGTGTACTAAGTTTGTGTCTACGTTTACTCCAGCCTCTACCAACACTTCTTCTAAACGTGTATGTAATGGCAGTGATCACCATCAACCAACTCAGTCTACTGGATATTGTTTTCCACCTTCTCCTCCTTCTAAAGAATTGCGTGACAATATGATACATAACTTTTGTATAGACATATCAGAGCATTCACTATCAGAGGAAGGTTGTGCTGTTTGTGGTCAGCTAACTGCTGTTACTAAACTTCCGATACATATCAACACATTAACCTGTGAACAGTTGAGTTTATTAACACGTGATGGTGAACATGTGACCAAAAGAGAACGATTACAACCATCAGATCCACATGATGGGCTCAAAGGACCTATTGTTGCACCAAATTGCTCACGTGTTTGTGTCACATGCTGGAAAGTTTTACAACGTAAAACATGTCCTAGTCTTGCATTAGCAAACAATATGTGGTATGGTAATATACCTTTGCAGCTCAACAACTTAACATATATTGAAAAGTTGTTAATTTCTAGAGTTCGACATAATCGATGTATTGTTAAAGTGCTTAGTTCTGGTTCTCGTAAAATGGTAGCTAATGTAATATCTTTTCAACATCCTTCTCAAAAGATCTATGCTGCTCTTCCTCCTCCTCCTTCAGAGCTAGATGATGTGATAGCGTTTATTTTTACAGGCCCAGCACCGCCTACTGAAGAGGATTTTAAACGAACTCCAATGCTGGTACGTCGTAGAAAAGTTTATGATGCTTTATGCTGGTTGAGGTTAAATCATTCAGATTACTTTGACCTTGAAATTGCAATGGATAACCTTGCTGCATATCCTGAACAAACACCTCCTATTGTCACTGACTATCGTCTCTCTTCAGGTGAGCGGCCTATTGAATCACGTGCCGCTAATGACTTAGGAGTTGATGATGGAACTACAGATGGAATCTGTCCATTAAGTGTCCATGGAATTACAGGTAATAGTTATACTGACTTACCTTTACATGCTTTAAAAGCTTTGGCTTTACAACATTTATGTCAAGGTGGAAAGGCATTGGCAATTGGAAGAAAATCAGAACCTGAGTCTCTTTGGAATAATCCTAGACTTTATCCTATGATCTTTCCTTGGCTATTTCCTTATGGATTGGGTGGTTTGAGTCTAGATTGTCACAAAGGAAAAGTGTCTGACACTATGCGTAAGCGTCACATGCTCATGTACTTTGATAAGCGTTTTCAACAAGATGAAACTTTTGCATTGATTGCTTTCAATCATGAGCAGATAAAGGCAGCTACTACAAGTGGATTTTTAATGACAAAGAAAAGCATGTTCTCTTCCATAACAGATAGATTGTTTTCTATGAATTTTGACACTTTAAATGACATTGTGAACAGACTACAGTCAGGAGTGATAGTTTCTCCCACAACAGAAAGTGAAAAAGAATGCTTTCAGCTTATGCGTGATTTAGATATCATTGGAAAAGATGTAAATGGGTCTTTAACCTCAAAACGTCATATGCGAAATGAGATTTGGTCGCTAATTACGATGAAGGGTGCTCCATCATGGTACATCACACTATCTCCTTCAGATGAAAAACATCCCATATGTCTTTACTATGCTGATACAAAAGAGCGGTTTCATCCTGAGATACTTTCTCAATCAATACGAAGACGTCTTGTATCT
Source organism: Tylopilus intermedius (assembly GCA_038091255.1). Classification (NCBI taxonomy): domain Eukaryota; kingdom Fungi; phylum Basidiomycota; class Agaricomycetes; order Boletales; family Boletaceae; genus Tylopilus; species Tylopilus intermedius. Next base: position 19,644 of record JBBPOD010000110.1, on the reverse strand, counting down.
AGTAATCCTGTTGCAGGTGCTCGGTTCTTTCATTTCATGGTGACTATGTTTGTCAAACATGTATTAGGTTGTCCATTGGATTCAGACATTGGAGTTGACTCACAGTATCATCGAGGATATTATGGCAAGACGGATGCATACTATGGAACTGTTGAACAACAAGGAAGACTAACTTTACATCTTCATATGATTATCTGGATTAGTGGAAGTGTATCTCCTCAACAATTGCGTGAGTTAATAATGGATCCTTCATCCAACTTCCAGACACTTTTAGTACATTATTTGGAAGGTTGTCACCAAGGTGAGTTATCCACAGGGTCAATTGAAACTGTGAAATGCAGAGTGAATGAAGCTGAAATTCATCACACATATAACAATCCTACTGAATGTCTACCTTGTCCACCACCTTTGCGATGTAGTCAAAATGCTGCATCTACTTGTAATTGTGATCTGTGTAAATCATACAGAAAATGGGAAAATGCTTACTTTGTAGAAACAGATGATGTCTTATTACGTACAAATGTTCATGTGTGTACAGGATCACCTACCAAGCATTCGACTACTTCAAGTTCTACAGACTTTCAGCCTACAATTGGTTGTAAATCAAACAAACTTGGAGTTTGCAAAGCACGATTTCCACGTCCTACATTTCCTGTTACATATGTTGATAATGACACTGGTTATTTGCATCTTAAAAAAGGTGAGAGTATGATGAATTCCTTCACTTGCCTTGTGACATATCTTTTCCGCTGCAATACTGATGTGACAAGCTTACTGTCTGGGACTGCTGTCAAAGCTGTAGTTGCTTATATTTCTGATTACATTAGTAAATCTCCTTTAAAAACATATGTTGTGTTTGATACTATTCAAAGTGTGTTTCAACGTAATTCTGTATTGTTAGGAGGCTCCATTGAACGTCATGAAAACACAAGGAAAATAATGACACAGATTGTTAATACTCTTACATCTAAATTGGAAGTTGGAGCTCCAATGGCTTCGTTGTACCTCTTACAACATCCTGATCATTACACTAGTCATGAATTTGTGCCCTTTTATTGGACTTCCTATGTGAATGAAGTGAGGAAGGTATGGAATAGTGATCCTAATATTGATACAGATGCTGATGCTGACTCATTAATGCTAACCAGATCAAAAAACAGAATTGTGGGAGTAAGTGTCACTTTCGACTACATTTTCAGACCTGAAGAACATAATCACTTGTGTTTGTATGATTGGATAGGTCAGTTTGAACGTGTAATGGTATCTAAAAAGCAACGAACTGCGTTATTGACAAATCAGATATCAAAGAGAAACAAAAAGCTAATTTTTTTCCTTCAAGATCATCCAATGTTTCTTTCACATGCACTTTCTCATCGCTCTGGAAAGTGCAGTTATGTTCCCAACTTTATTGGACCTTCTTTGCCCCGTGCTGATAAAGGAGATCATGAATTCTATTGCATGACTATGCTGACATTTTTCAAACCATGGCGTTCTGGTTATGATTTAAAAACTAAGAGACAATTATGGCATGATGCATTTTCTGAATACAATTTCAGCTCACATCACTCAAGTATTATGAAGAATATGACAGTTAAGTATGAATGTCTGGATGCACGTGATGACTTTTCATTACAACGGCGCAAAAAGGCCAAAGAATCAGGCTTTCAGTTCAGTACCAACACTGTTTTGTCAGAGAAAATTATGGATGAAGTTGAAAAGGATAATATTATTGACATTGGGATAGATCCTAACATGTGGACAACTGAGTCTGTTGGTAAAAAAACAGCTAAATGGGAGTATGACCAAGGAGTCATTGAACAAATAATGTTATCAGCTGGCTGGTTGAATGAGCTTTCAAGTAATGAGCAAATACCAATAATCCCTGAAAGGATTCAGCCTACATTGTCATGGGATGCAAGTCAATGGAAAGGGAAAGTAAATGAAGAGCGACAAAGGTTGCTTGTTATCAAAAAACATGATCTGACTATGAATTCCAATGGTGGTGAGGAAGTTGTTAATATGATATCCAATGAAAGTCATATCAAAGATGAAGTCAAGGTCGTTGGAAATGAGTACTTGACAAACAAGTTTGTTCATGCAAACACTGTTCACAACAATATACTACACGATATCATTGTGACTTACATGCTAAACACTGAACAAGAAAGAGCTTTTCGAATCGTTGCTCAGCATATGTTATCTGAATCTCAAGAACAATTAAAAATGTACTTGGGTGGAATGGGAGGAACAGGAAAATCACAAGTGATTAATGCATTAAACGACTTTTTTGTCAAATTAAGAAAAGCCTCACTATTTTTATTGTTGGCACCTACAGGTTCTGCTGCTGCAAATATTGGAGGGTCCACATATCACTCTGTGTTGGGTATCAATGAGAAAAACAGTTCATCATTTGCTTCATTGGCTTCAATAAAAGAAAATCTAACAGGTGTCAGATATATTTTTCTGGATGAAGTTTCAATGCTTTCTTGTCATGACTTGTACAAGATCTCTGCACAACTTGCAAAGGCCTGTAATATGCCTGATGTACCATTTGGTGGGAAAAATTTCATTTTTGCTGGTGATTTTGCACAACTACCACCTGTGTTGGGAGGTGAGAGTCGTGCACTCTATAGTGGTTGTGTTGGTAATGGGTTGACTGCAGGAATTACACACCATGATCAAGAGTCTGCTATTGGCAAGGCTTTATGGCATCAGATAACTACAGTAGTAATTCTGAAAAAGAATATGAGACTAATAGGTCAATCAAACGAAGACTGTAGATTTCGTCTAGCTCTAGAAAACATGCGCTATAGAAGTTGCACTTTTAATGACATTGAATGTCTTCAGTCTCGAATTGTAAAGCCACTTATTGGATATCCATCATTAGTATCCAATGAATTTCGAAATGTTTCCATAATAACAGCTTGGAACTCACAGAAAGACAGAATCAATGAACTAGGATGTGAACGATTTGCAAAAGATACAAATCAAACTTTGTCGTATTTCTACAGTGAAGACATGTTAATTTCTGATTACAAAGTGTCCAAAGTCACGACTAAGGCTAAAAGCAATGACAAAAGTGTTACGTTCATCAAACTGGATGAACAACAAATTCTCTGGAACTGTGCACCACACACATCAGAACACTTTGCAAGCTGCTTACGCCTATGTCTTGGAATGCCTGTAATTATTAAACATAATGATGCTACTGAGTTATGCATTACAAATGGACAAGAGGGCATTGTTGTTGGTTGGTCCACTTCTATTGGAAATTATGGTCAACAAATGTTAGAAACATTATTTGTTAGGTTACATAAACCTGCAGTGCCTATCAAAATAGAGAATCTTCCTCCAAATATAGTACCAATATCATATGCTTATAAGGATATATCTTGTGTGTTACCAAGTGATTATGAAATCAAAATAAGACGCAGACAAGTTCATGTTCTCCCTAACTTTGCAATGACAGACTATGCATCACAAGGTAAAACACGCCCTTACAATGTTGTTGACTTAAGTCATTGTCAATCACACCAGTCTTACTATACAGCACTCTCTAGAAGTGCATCTGCCAATGGAACTGCTATTATTCAAGGTTTTGATATAAGTAAGATAACAGGTGGCTTATCAGGATGGTTGCGTAAAGAATTTAGAGAACTAGAACTATTGAATGACATTACCTTGGTTAGATTTAATAACATGCTTCCTCCAAATGTCATTGGTCACACTAGAAATAGTTTGATCAATAATTATCGTAATTGGAAGGGTAAAGGCTATAACCCTTATTCTATTCATTCCTCGCTTGCATGGACATTGACAGATCCCCTAGTTCATGAAGATCTTGGGATTGAATGGAAATTGGTAGACAGATCTAAGAAATCAACTGATGCCTCTAATGTCACACATAACCATCACATAGCAAATGGTAGCAAAGAAATCTCTTATGAAGCTATTCCTAATGGCATGAGTAACAACAACATTGACTCTATGAATAAAGTGACTTTAAAATGGAATAGTTCTGATTGGAGTTGTGCATATGATTCTGTGTTTACATTACTATTTGGAATTTGGTTTCAACTTCCCAAGTATTGGAACAAGGTTTTCAGAACACATTCTCTTCATATGCAGAAACTTGTCAAAGGTTTTCAAGATGTCAGGCAGTATAAGTCAAACTTTGAAAACACACGTGACAGTGTTAGGAAAACCCTTAATGAATCCAATGCTGGTTTGTTTCCTTTAGGTCCTAACTTTGCTAGTGTCAATGAACTTCTACGTACTTTGCTTATTGAACAAATTCCTCCTGGCTGGTTAATATGTCCAGATTGTCACTCAACTTTGGTAATCGATCATGGCTACTCAATACATTTTGACATTCTACCTGGAACAAGTCATTCATCTGCAGAGTGGATTAAAACCTTGTTAGAGGTTGAAGAACCTCCAAGCTGCCATATGTGTAACACTATTTTGGATAAATCTATTCATCTTCCAAAAGTGCCCCATCTTATAACTTTCGACATTTCTTCTCTATCTTCTCAGTTTATTATCTCATCAAAGGTGAAAATTCTGAAAAATACCAGGAACACAATATTAAATCTAAAAGGCATTGTTTATTTTGGAGACAACCATTTTGTAATGAGAATGTTTGACAGTAATAACACTGTATGGTTTCATGATGGTCAACGGAACTCAGGTCACATCATCAAAGAGAGTGATTCATTCAATAACATACAATTTAATGAGTGTCATGGAAAGACTGCTTCAATTCTTATATATGGTCACTAGATTATGAAGGTGATATATTACTGCTTCCACAAACTTGTACTGGACTCGTTTTGCCACTTGGTGGCCTACTCCTGCTAGTAAATCTTTCTGACATACAGTCAGATCATGTTAGTTACCTTCTGGGAGAGTTGAAATGCAATATCATTTATTCCAACTATATTACCTACTATCAAATCCATTAAACAGCTTGTTTTGATCACTGATGCTCACTTTTATCAATAGGAATAATCTGGTGAAATTTAATCCACTGTCAAATATGAGCCACACACTCATATCAATCATTATAATTGTCTTTGTCTAATATCCCTAAACAATGTATCTAATCACATTTTTCTTGCTGACAAAACAGATAGTGCTAGTCTTGAAGTTCTATATGACAATTGCTATCATATTTACCTACTTTATAATATTAGATCAATTCCATACATGTTTATCATGTTGGTATTCATGAACATGCTAATATCAATGATAGATTTGATCAATATCATCAATCTTCACATACTAGATCACAAATTTCTTAATGGATATGATAGTCAAACTTATATTTTAGATAGTTATGAACATGATCAGTACTAGTGAAAGAAAGGTGTTACTGAATGAACACTTTCTCACAAAAGCCATGCTTTATCAGATCCACAATTACAAAGCTTATGACCATTTATATCATATCTAATATAATGACACTTTGCATCCTTATCCCATTAGTGACACTCTATAACAAGTTGTTACTGAATGAACACTTTCTCACAAAAGCCATGCTTTATCAGATCCACAATTGCAAAGCTTATGACCATTTATATCATATCTAATATGATGACACTTTGTATTCTTATCTCATTAGTGACACTCTATAACAAGTTGTTACTGAATGGGCATTGTCTCACAAATGCCATGCTTTATCAGATCAATATTTATAGAGCTTATGATATTTTAACTTAGAATTTTCTATGGGTAAGGTTCAATGATCAGGACTATGTCATTGACAATTGTGTTACACAGCATCAGAATTAGAGCATTTATCTAGTGAAGATTGCCAATAAATATTACCTGTTTTTTCTAGAAGGTATTGTTGCAAACCTATGTCCAACCAATATTTTTTTCCAGATTTACAAACATGCTATTCACTAGTACATGCTATCTATATGGTAGCTTTGATATATGCAATCAGTATTCTCTATGCTGTGCTTTGCATCATCATTTCATAGTTGAATGAAGATATCTTTCAGAAGGGTACCTTACATGTGAATCTAGCTTTATCCTCATTTCATCAGCCATTTGTTATAGTGCCAGAAAGGTGCAAAATTCAATCAAATACTATTATGACATACACACATGATCACTCAATGACATAAGCAAATGCATACATGGACGTGCTACATCAGATGCCTTCAGCTCCTGGCCCATTCCTCTCATTCTGCTCTGCACGCTTCTGACGTATCCTAGCGAGGGCACTGTTCTTCGAAGGGAGGCGCTCAACATCCGAGTACAAGGGAAAGATCTGGCTGTCCAATTTGTGAGCCATTGAAATGCGCACAATGAGCAGATTACTCACCGGTTCCACCATGTCATCAACTGGTCAACTTCCTCTCTCTCCTCCACATCATCGAGTAAGTCCATGATACTTGTATAGAAGCGTTCGGAGTCGGTGACAAGGTCAGTACGCGAGAAGACTTGCGCTGACATCAAGGCAAAGCGGGTCTGTAATAAAGAGTTGACGTTACGTACAGAACATTGATTGGTTACGATGCTCACCTGCGTGGCGACATATGCGAGGGACGCCTTGGTCACCGAGCGCATGCCATGGATTCGTGCATTTCCAGACCGAGTGGCTTTGGGCTCTTGATCGACAGAACTCGGAGATGTAAAAATATGCTTGAACGCCTGGTATTGGTTAGCAGAAGCTGACGAACAATATGCCGAGCTGTCAATACGTACCGAGACGAGAAGCCCACTACGGAGCAAGCCGTTCCAGGGGTCTTCAGGGTCATACATGTAGTTGGCGTAGAGCATGATCGACCACTGGTCTCCGGATACTTGCAGTTCACCGTTCGCCAACTTTGAACGGATCCTGCATCGCGTCAATTTCATATAACCGATGAGAAGAGCGAAACCCGATACGTACTCGACGCTGCTCCAATCTAGTCCTGCTGGACATAGAAGAGCTCCGGTACGATCGTGGTTGAAGCCACGTCCTGATTTAACATTGCGGGGGATGTGGGGGACCAACGACTGGCCCTTTGGTGTGATCCAGTCGATGATGGAACCTTTCATCCCCTTCGTGTCGTCAGCCCTCGCGCCGTTTGCACCCTTTTGGATCTGTGTGGAAGTGGATACTCAAAGCAATCGAACAGATGGCGCAAAACGTACCAGGTCAGCAATTGCGATCACCTCCTCCTCCGATGACTCCATAAGCCGATCTTGTAGCCCCGGCACGATTCGAAGTAGTTCACGAAAGACGGAAGCCTCCTTCCTCTCGCTGTCGAGTCATGTTAGCTGGAGTCGCAAGACAGAAATAAAACGAACGCGGCCGTCATGCCTTCTTCCGCAGTATCAACCGACATGGCCTGGATCCCATTCGTGATAAGCGTTTGAACGTTACAAAACGCATGGACAGCCCTGCCGAAGTGACGGCCGTGATGGACTAAGGGATCTTGAGTAGTCCTGGTAACCAGGCATGCAAAGTTAGGGCTGTACGCCTGGCAGTACGAACGGACGGCTCACGGTTTTTTCCTGGGGCCAAGATGTAGAGCGCTAGAAAGCCCACGTTTCCTACCGGATGTAGGCTGTTCAGAACTGTCGCGAGAAGTGCTGGAAGAGGCAGACATCAGGATCGGTGCGAAGCCAGAGGATAGCCCTACCGTGTTATCCATTGGAGCTTATATACGCACCAAGTGGTACGCCATTTCGCTTCGCGCTTCGTCTGAGTTGTTGCCGGTGGACTTGATTTTTCGAGATGGGAAAATTGGAATGAGACGAACATCGTAGACTTTGTGAGATGGGAAAATCATACGATGTTACAGTGCTTACCTCAGCAGGTCGATTCACAGGTGAGAAAAACCGATGCACGATTAGGCGACGTCGTTGAGGTGCTTACCTCAGCAAGCCTTCGATGCCAGTGAGAGGTGAGAAAAATAGAAGCATTGGCCCGGCGATGGCAGCGCTTACCTCAGCAGGCGAAGCTTAAGTCGAGGAACTCAGAGGTGAGAAAACCGAAGCGTTCAGGTAACTAAGTGAGTTGGCGATACCAGCTTAGCCGGCTCGCTTCGCTCACTACTTTACCAGGAACGCGGTTCCGAGTCGATAGCTTCCGCTTTGGTAATACTCGCTGCTCGGGTCAGTACTATCAGCGCATGCCATGCGCTTAAAATTTCTACATTGTAGGTTGACTCAGACTTTCCAGCGCTCGACACTATCGACTCCCGAATGGCGGCATCCCCACTAAACAAAGGTGAATATTTTGCCGAGTCCCAATCCTATCACACTGTGAGCGAATTTGCCATCCACAGCGTTTCCTCCGACTTCGGCCAGCACCAGTATTACTCGTGGCAACTTTGACGAGGATGAGCGCTGTCGACGGCCGCATCCAGACATTCAAGTTGCAGGTAAGTATCGTGACTATCCGTCAGGTCAACATCTACCATCTGGTTCTCAGGCTTACTAATAGACGTGGGGTGGCATCATTCTGGAAAACGTCCTAGTGTGAGTCATCGCTTTGACCATGGGACCTGTTCCACTGACCAGTCTTCTGGAAATGTGAAGACGTCAACAGAATTGCTCCAGGAGTTCTTGTTTCCTCTTCTTCAGGAGATTCAAGTTATGAGGACTCAACTCCAAGTTGCACAATTATCGGGCGACCTTGCAGCGCTCGCGCTCCAGCAAAGTTCAGATTACTAACGTAACGATTCGGTTCGTTCAACCGTCGGGGCTTCGAAGGTAGTAGGACACCCTGGAGATGACCAGTAGTGCTAGCAGTGTCCAACAGACAAGGATTTCGTGTTGATCCCTGAGGCTTGAGGGATCCTCCTTGAGGTACAACCGCCTGCCAGTGCTGAGCCCGGCTTATGAAATCACTGCATGCCAATCATACGAGGTTCAGCGAGGTACTACGTCAACAAAGAGGGAACACAGTACAACAGGCATATCGTTCACATGTACATGTACATATAGCATGACTGTCCATAATAAAGGAGGTCCGACACTACTCTTTCCTCAGCATTTTCTTGGCTTGCTCTCCCGAGCGCGAGAACGGCCTTTGGCCGAGGATGAGCCCGCCTCAACGGGCTTGCGTATGGTGCGCGCATCATAAGGTCCTCGTCTAAGACGAGATGAGAGCTTCGGTCGAACACTCAAACGACCGACTTCCAACAAAAAACGGGCTTCCGCAGAAACAGGATTTATTCCAGACAAAAATTTCGTGTGAGTGCCCTCTATGGTCTCCACAGATAAATGGTTTGCGACCAATTCTTCAACCCTCTCGAGAGACAGCTGAGCGTCCAGCAGGCTCTCCATAGCAGCCTTCTTCGCCATGAGTGCACCACACCAAAGGTTTGCCTGCTGGGCAGCTGCCTGCTCGGGAGCTGTGCGCAATGAGAGAGACGGCTAGTTAAAATTTGAAGTAAATATGATATCAGTCATGCCAAACTCTCATAAATTACCTCGATCATGGTTGATCCTTCATCATCCGAAGAGTTGGTTGATGGTGGTGAAGATGACAGGGGAGATGCGAGAGGAGACCTAGGCTCTATAGATTCGTCTGACGAGGCAAGCGCCTTGGATGGGGTATCGAGAACCATGGAGGAGACCATGTGAGTGGACTGGATTGGCGCAGGAAGGGTGCGTCTGGCAGACGCATGCATGGCTACGACGGTGGTTGCGAATCGTAGGAGCTTATATGGGGTCTGAGCTAAACACGTAGCTTCAGAGCTCGCTCCCACACATCTGGACCTCGGAGTTTTCCGAGAGTCCGTGCCATCGGTGACTGATCGCACTACTATTACCGATCAAGATCAAGATCGTATGGAGCCACGGCCGCCGTTACTACCCAGCCTGATCCATAGTTATCGATACGGAACTTTTCGGCATCTCGACACGAGGATGCATGAATGATCCTGTTGGATTCAGAGCCCATCAGTACGAGTGCTGCGGCCATTCTGAGTCGGCAGATTTGGGCCAACCGGAGGGAGAACAACTTCGGTAAGATTGTGGTAGTTGAAAACGAGTTAACCCCGAAGGGTCGGCGAACACTTCACTGCGGCCCGGGGAATGGCTGACATATGTATAAACGGGACACAACTTCTAGTTTCGGACTCGGAAGACATGTTGTGACCAGTACTAGGTTATTGACGAGGAGGAACGAGGGAAATCTATCGACCTTTTGAAAGAAACGACCACCGCCGTTAGCGCCAACTTCACTGGAAATTTTTTGTTCTTTTACTGGCTCGGGGGCCTGTCTGCGAATGACGTTCGCCAGTTTGCGTCGCCCGTCTGATCCTGAAGAATCGTATCTTGGTTGACAAGCATTGTCGGCCAGAAGCAACCCCGAGTCCGAGTCGGGCCTAGAAAGGTCACACCGTCAAGCCCTCGGCCCCTCGGCACCGACACGATAAGGCATACTGCAGGTACGGGTCACATTTTTGTGACCTGCGGCAAAACCCGTACCCGCAGCACGGGTTTGTCGTCAGAAGGTGTGCGACCGTGACTGCAGATACGAGACACAGGCGCGAAGTGCGGCAAGTCGGACCTGCGTGAGATCAGCACGGCCAAGGCGAGATGAGTGCCGTAGGACGAACGTGGACACTTGCAGCCCATCCTAGAAACGGAGAGTACAGCGCCGGTTTGTAGATCGATGACGGGGCTCGGACAGCCGCGTTATTGGCAAGGTCACATACGGTATCGACAGACTTGCGTCGCACGGAGTCGGTGAGTTCATGCGGCGATCGGCCGACAGTGCCTAGCTCCAAAGAGCGACCCGCGGTTCGCTCCCGACCGTACGCATATTTCTGCAACTGAACTGAAATTAGCAGGCTTCCTAAGTTGTTGCAGGGACTCACTTGATATAACAAAGGGCACGAAGAGGCGAATACACGTTACCAGCCACGGTGACGAGTGCTCGGGCGTTGAACACCGTCATCGGGGTAGCATTCAACATCAGGATCAACACGCTGCCCGAACCTACTAGGGCATATACGCATCAGAGGCCCTGGGTTTTTTTCAGACCTAACTATTCACAGTCATAACCCTCCGAGGAGCTCGACGAGCCCGTCACGGAGCTCTTGTCTGGTTGACGGAGTGCTTCCAGTGGCACAGGTATCATCTGGTCGATGGCTTCGGGCTCCGATAAACTCCTGTAGCGTGACAACTGCTTTCGCTGCCGCCGTCCTGACAGTCACGTCGTCAGCGACGAGAGGCGTCCGGACGATGTCAATAGTACCTGTTTCGCTCGCATTGCGTATCCGTCGTGCTTTCCCTACGAAGCCATCAACACAGATGAATCAAATCACCAGAAGTGAGGTAGACGTACCCGGAATCCGCTGGCTGGACGAAGCGAGATCCGCGCCGCACGACTAAAGAGGATCACGACCGCCTCTCTGATGTGGTCCGTCGTCTCGTTGGTAGGACTTGGCCCTGCGAGGCGCGTCTCGAACGCAGACCAAAACCCCACGAGCCGAGACGCCCCGTGGTGGTCAATGACAACCGCACCAGCGCGTAACCTCTCCCGCCGGCGATCGATCTGCACCTCAGAGAACGACGGCGCGAATCGCTCAAAGGAAAACGCCATGGCGACGCAGGTTGGCCACGGATCTGCACGAAACTTTGCGCAGTCCGCTGAGCGTTAGGTGGACGATTTGAATCGAGATAACAAGACACACATGTTCGTCAAACTTGGGTGCGAGAATCTTGGCCTAGGGGTAACACGTGGACACGAAACGGTACAGCGGTGTCTCGCTGGCACCTTTGTCGATACAAAGCTTGCAGCGCATGGCAGTCTCATGACCCGTCTGTGGATGATACTCGATCGCGGCCTCAATCACAGCCGCCGAACTCGACCCCACGTACCCGTTGTCGTGTCGTAGCCTGAAGCACACCACACATCATGCCATCAGCAAACAAAGGCCCGGGAGGCACTCAACCCGACGCACCCAAGAAGGGAAGCATGTCCCCGAGGTAACCTTCCGACACATCCAATCCTCCCACACATGATTTGCCAACCGCGCATTCTGCTCGTCGTCGTCGTGACAGGCGAGCCAAGTCGCAGGCGATTGGTGCAATTCGGTCACCAAACGACTACCGTCCATCAACCAAGGTGAGGACACTGGGTCACGGTGCAGCGCAAAAACACGCAGGCATACCGCCGGTAGCGCCTCCTAACACGAGTTCTGGATATGCGCCTCTTGCTGGGACGTGATCATCACGCCGGCTTCGTCCTGCATGGCGCTCGCGTGGATCGCCTTGCCCAGATTGATGACTAGCGACGACAAGCCCTTGCTGCAACCTCACCACGCGCAACACGTGCTCGATCGTCCTCACGGGAAATGTTGCGTCCGAGACTGCGTGTTCATCCAGGTGAGCGACAGGAGGCAAGTACAAAGCTTCAAGTTGGGAGGAGACATACATTCGCTGCAATGGCGCCTAATCACGTCTGACACGAGCACTACCTGTTCGGGTGCTCCATCTGCACCCTGCTCATCGCCTTCGTCAACACGGATCCCACGCATCTGCGCGACCCGGCCGAACAAGATGCGAAACCGTGGCCGCGTAATTGGCGCAGGCTCCCAGAGCGTCCGCAGCCTATACGACCCGTCAGCGAGCACGGCAACCGACAACAAAAATTAAAACGCACAGTTCAACCCCATCCGCCGTTTGTGCCTCAGCCTGAGGGACACACCCACTCCAGCGGTCTCAACACTGCTACACCAACCCCTCCGAAAACCCTTGAGGAGCAGAGTTAGATCGTACCTTCGAGCAGATGCCTGACGATGGCATGCACATGCTCACCGACGCTCGTACCCCCGATGTGAATGACGCTCCGGACGAACACCAATCCGCAGACGAGCCAGGAGTGGATCATTTTCGAGTCCTTGGCGAGCTACACCTGCACGTCGACGCAGGTGATTAATGTTGAACCTAGGGAGAGTCGGCAGCGCTCAGGCTAGTTTGACTCAGAGGTCAAGGTGTCATTGCTACCTGACGTGTGCTCAGTTGTAGCTATCTAGTATCCGGGATGACTTACTGGTGGGTTAAAGGAGTTGTTCCTAGTCGCCTACTTGACTGACAACTGCGTCAAACATGCCAAATATCTCTCATCGACTTAGAATTCCCGGTGTCGCAAGTTCGTGAGTGTGAGGACGGGTGATGCGGGGTTATGAAGCATGTAAAGTGGAAATAGGGATTTAGCGGAGCTCGTTTGCGGAACGTCGACTTGCCAAACAGGCAAAAAAACGAAGCTCCGTTATCCATCTTCAATTAGGCTTCTTCTAACTTGGTTCCGCTTCGCATGGCGCTCTGTTGTGTGCATGGATGTTCACCGCCCACAACGTTACTAGGTAATGTCTACGTACAAACATACCAGTCAACTGTCGACATCAGTAACACCCTCCTCTTCACCATCCCATGAGTATCGACGACACCCTAACTCGCGGACGCTCGCAACTGCGATCAACAGTGGATCCTGTTCGTCCAACATCCATTATACCTTCCAATGCGAATTCATTCATTTTTCCAGCAGCGCAATCTGTTCCTGGTGGTCTTCGTCTTGTGCGAGACGTGGGTGTTTATCGGTGCCCACATTCGCTCCATTGCGTACCTCCCCCGGACCACCCATGTCGACACTGTTACCCGTACCTGCGCCTGACCGACGTTTCCGCTTATTAGCCATGTTTTCTAGCTGGAGTTCTGGTCGGCAGAAAAGAGGAAACAGAGGCGCACCTACATGCCGCCTCCCTCATACCCTCGTGAAAGTAGAACTGTAAAGCCGATAAAGTGAACTCGAGACTCTGCGTAAGATGAGGTCCGAGTCGAGGCCCTAGAATACTGCAATAGAGGGTGTCGAACGCTTGACGTTTCTCGTTGATCGTCGAGGGGCGGATGCCGACGATTTGACTGTCCATAGAGATGGTCTCCCATCCTTCCCGTTCATAGTGTTCCCCTTCGTTATCTACAAGGCAGGAGTGAATGAAAACACAAGGCACCATTACTATAAGGCTTGCCATAGATAGAAACATCCGCTTTAGCACTGAGTCGCTGCGTTCAGTAATGGTGGCATGACCACCGGTAAAAAGGCTTCAGATTCAAATCCCAGCGCTTAACAAATTTTCGCCCACGTTGCCATCAAATAAGTCGCTAGAAGTGTGTCCAAAGGGTCGACATCTGTCCGCAAGAACAATGTCAGCCTGAGGGTGTCAAGTCGGCTTAAGTTCCCAAAGATTGTCCTACTTTGAGTGGTGATTAAGGCGTCGACGAGTGTACGTGCCTCTGGACGGAAATCGTCACATCCAACAGCGATGGCTACATGCGAGCCAGGGATAAGATCAGCTTCTGTGAAGGGTGTAAGGATTTTCAGGTACGCACCGATAAGCCCGGCGCATTCCAGGGCCTTGACACGCGACTTGTGATGGCTCGGATCATTCGCATTTCAGAGCACGTTGAGCAGGAGAGGCATGATCATTCCGTAATGCTACGAGTTACTAAGAATTGGGCGGCAACCTTCAAGCAGAGATGGGGAACATACCTTCGCAAATGTCACCTCGCTTGCATCAGTGATCATGTCGGATGTGAGGGATAAGGATCGGGCGAAGGAGCATCGTCGTCGTTGCGTCGCGAGGCGGGTGAGGATGAGGGAGAGCGCGGGCGCGCGTCGTCGTCGTCGCTGTGTCGTGAGATAGGCGAGGGACAGGGACCGGGCGAGGGAGCGTCATCATCGTTGCATCGCGAGGTGTGAGGAGAGGAAGAGGGAGCGTCGTCGTTGCGTTGCGAGGTGGGTGAGGATAAGGAAGAGCGCGAGCGCGCGTCATCGTCGTCGCTGCGCCGCGAGGTGGGTGAAGGACAGGGACACTGGGTCGGGGGAGCGCCGTTGTCGTTGTGTCGTTGCGTCGTTGTGTCCAATACCGTCGTCGCTGCGTTGCGACTCAGAAGTGGGTGAGGACAAGGGTGAGGGTGAGGTGAGGGTGAGGTGAGGGTGAGGTGAGGGCGCGTCATCATCGTCGCGTCGTCATGTCAGATGTCGTCGTGAGTGAAGGACAAGGATAGGATAGGAGTGTGTCGTCGTTGCGTCGCGAGGTGCGTTGTCGTGTTGTCATTGTGTCGGCCTGGGTGAGAACGACGGAGGAGGCGCTTCCACACACTGCTGGGGGGAGCTTGAAAAGAGACCGATGGGTTGATACCAACACGACAGTGGGAACGCACGAAGGTCAGGTGAGTCACTGCTAAGTATAACACATCATAGTTTACCCACCGCATTGAACTACCTGGTATCGTCTGAACCCCGCAACATCGTCCAACCCGAACGCCTTCCTTCCTCGATTCGCCAGTACTACTGTAACATCACCAGCGCAGAATGTCAGACTCACGGTTTACTCCGAGTTCGGACTCCAACGAACAAAGATCTGGATCAGCCGTTGCTGCGGGACTCTGGTCGACGGACCCTGGCGAGCTCATTGCCGAGGCTGTGGGTGGACCGTAAGAACCCGATTTCGCACTGCAAACATGTCTGAGTCGCTCACCATCTGAATTATAGGGAAATAATTACCCAAGGCCAGCCAGATGATGTATCCGCGACAAGCTTTCAGAGCAATCGGTGGAACGACACCCTGGCGGCGGCGGCGGACTGGCGTCACGGTAAGTACAATACGAGTCGGTGGCAACGGGTACACTCACTGACTTCGCCTTGAAGTTCGCACTGCACGCGAGGCCGCTACCACTGCCACCGCGACAGTGACACTGCCAACTCGGAGCCACGGCGGTTATCACACACGTTCGGATGGTGGCACCCCGGCGCTAGCTCATGCCGCCGTGCCATCATATACTTCTACTTCGGAAATGTCCATTGGTTCTGCGCTGGGCTCAACCACCACGTACGAGAAACATAATAGTTGAATGACCAGACTTACAGATACAATCCATAGTAGGGCTTGGAGCCAGGCCTTCGCGGTTCCGGCAGCAGTATCCACTGATGTCTTAGTCGATATCATGAACAACACGGTTGCTGACCGCTTCACCCGATGGAATTATGGTCACGGTCACACTGGCAGTCACAGCGGACATCCGAGCCCAAGCCCGGGCCAGGTTGACCCTGAGTTGCACTCGGAGTCCGAGTCAGACTTGGACAATGGTGAGAACTTCAGTTTGCATGCATGCAGTAGCAATGTCATGACCTGCTTTATAGTGTCAGGCCATAACACAGCTACGACTATGCCTCTGAGTCCAACTCAGGCTGAGTCAGGCCTGGGGTTGCACTGGCGCCATGGCTCGCAGTCAGCACAGCCACAGGCTGACTCGGACTTGGACTTGGAGGACTCATTCCAGCCCCACTACTGTGGGAATGCAGGTAAGGGGCTTAATTTGGACTTGAATGTATTAATCTAATATTTGCTTCATAGTTTTATTTCTGAAGTCTCTTCAAGACAGTCAAGCCCACAACTGGGTGGGCTTGTTCAGAACAACTGCAGAACGCCTCTGTGTTCATACTTGTGAATCCCTTTCCACAAAGGCTGGTGGGAATTTTGAACACATGGTAGAGAGTACTCTGGCCAATGTAATGCATGAGAACTCAGTAGAGTTCATGCAATATGGGTATGATGAACCATGGGCCTTGGAAGAGGGTAATACATCTCGATTGCTTCATTAGTATCTGAGGTGATGCTAACTCAAATTCAATAGTTCAAGTGACTCTTCCTTCAGGTAAACAAGTGACTACTCACTTGTCTAATGGCATTTTCAGGTACCACTTGATTCAAGAGCTTAAGGAAGTCCCCAATAGATATGTGGAGTATGTCTGGCCCAGGGCCTGCAACCTGGTCAGGAATCCTGTTTGGACCATAGTGTCTGTGTCAGGACAAGGCCAGCCTGAGTTGTTCAGCCTCCTTCCATCTCAGGAAGACATGACCACCAATGAGCTGCAGAGGTGGACAACCTATGATGATTCCTATGGGTATCCACTGTTTCATCGTGGTACTTGGAACCAATCAGGTTCCACCTACACTTTCACTGTGCAGGTAAGTATTTTACCTCATTTCATTCTTATTGGTACTGTCATTTGAGCTTGCTTCTTACTAGGAACCATTTGGAAATCCCATATTCCAGCAACTTTTCAAGATTGCAGCCTATCAAGTGGACCACAATGATTGCTTCCACTTTGTGGATAGGTTTGGTACCCCTCTTCAAGAGCTTACCATTCAAACAGGTGCAACCATATGTGGATGGGTAAGTGAATTTATCACCACCAATTGATTCTTTTCAGATTCAAACCCTGACTGATCCATTGGCAGCTTGTTGCTGCAACTATGGAGTACAGGACTCAAAACCGTAATGTTGTTGCATGGTGCTCAGTTCCCAAGCGGCAAGAGATTACTAGAATCATAAAGAGTGTTTATTCTTTCTTCATCCAGCTTGTTTTCAAAGCTGGACCTTCCAATCTGCCCATTGCTGAGAGGAAGGTTTGGCACATGAAGTTGATCCAGCTTTTTGGCAAACCTTGAACTTGAATGCAGTAGTGAGGGTGCAAATGGCTTCCATGGACTTCAAGTGAATTGTGTAACTTGTGTATGCTAGCATATAGTATGTCAAGTTATACATATTATGTGATTCTGTTTTCAAATAGTGAGAGCTAGCCCATTTCCAAGTCTTTCAGCTCTTTATACAGCATTGCAGCCATGGCTACTGCCAGCAAGAACTAAATACATGAATCCAGTGCTAGTCTTTACCTCGAGCTAAATATCTACTCCAAGGGCATCTCCTTTGATTCACTCGCATTTCAATGTCCCCCGAGTCAAGAAGGGACCAAGATGCCTGGCAGGTACTCCGAAAAAGTGATGGGAGGGAGGTCGATCGCAGTATCATGATGGAGGTCTTCGGGATCACGAAACTGCTCGAGGCATGCGCCGAGCACCTCGAGCGTGATGACCCGTCGGGGTACGTTCACTCCTGTATAACCTCCTCCAGATCGCTCAACTTGAAGCTCCCCAATCTCGAGAAACGGAGGAACAAGGCACTGCTCAGGTTATCCAGAAATGCCCCCTCGTCTTTATGATTGGAGGGCAAGAACGTAAGGTTAGTTCGGTAGTGCTCGATGACGAGCTCGAGATCCGCGAGATCACCCTGTAGCCTGTAACGCATCAGGAGTGCATCCACGAGATCGTAAAACGCCATGAACTGTGACGCGTCTTCAGCCGACCGGGGCTCAAGCGTAGATTCAAAGTGCTAACCGCGTTGTGCAGATCCTCTGTGACCCCGCACCATTCGAAACGCCGGGTGAGCGCCGGGGCGAGGCACGAGAGTGTGACGATGCAGCCTGGATGACTATCCCCATGCCCTGCAATGCGACGGACGCATATTCGATGGAGAGCTCAAGGTCCTTGAGGTCGTTTTCGAGCTTATACCGAGACAGGATGGCATTGGCGAGGTTGTAATACCCCGTGGATTTATTCTCTGCGGGAGAAAAATCCAACGCGACGTAGTACTGGCGGATAGCGTCGCCGAGATCGGACACGTTGCCAGAGTGCTGGAAGCGGGAGAAGAGCGCGCTGGCATAGTTCATGAGTGGCATCGGGCGACCATCGGGAGGGAGGATGGAGAGCGCCGTGCGGAAGTAGTCGATGGCCAGTTCGATGTCCTTCTGTTTCCCGAGCTGACCGTACCGGATGAGCAGCACCGTTGCAAAGTTGGACAGGGTGTTGGCACGTCCAGGATGTCTGGGAGGCCGGAAATCCAAGGCAGTGACATGACACTCCACCGAGTGGTCTAAATCGGCGATATCGCCATGACACTGAAAGCGGATGGAGAGTGCGTTGGCGAGATTGCTGAACAGCTTGCTCTGTGTCGTTCGATAGGGCGGAGGACGACCTGGCGAGCGTCAACGCGGAGCGATAGTGCAGAATGCACAGGCTGAGATCCGATGGGCTGCCTCGCGCTTCGTAACGCGAATAGAGGCTGTCGGCGAGGTGGACGAGCGTGTCAAAATCCTGTTACTGGGTTCAATAGCGATTCGAGATTGTTTCAAACCGGGCGCTCACGCTCATGTCGTCGAGCTACGCTCCCTACGTGCTTCCCGGAAATACGAGCGCCGTAGTTTTCAGTGAGCCAAGGTTATGCGGGAGAAGTGGCTACAAAAATGCGCTTCCCATAGTCAACCATGTATGAGATATAAGTCACGTGTGGTCAGTCTGAGTCGGAGCCTCAGTGAGACTCGGGCTCCGGGCGTGCGTTCGGCGACTTCCGAACACTGACTCCCGTTAGGTCCCTACGCTTATAAGTGCCAGGGGTCCCTGATTTTTGCCTTTTCGGGCAATGTCGAGGTTATTGCAGCTTTTTCACTCGGTTTGTGTCTAACACACGCTAAACGCATTTACTAGTACGCCTCTTCTCGTCCTATCAAAGGGACCCAAAACCATGTATAACACATCGATCCATGTATTTACTTTTCAGTTGGACCTATTCCTCGTTGCGCTATGGCGAGTCTGGGCGAAACTCGTATCATTTCCAAATTAAGTCATATTAACTGATCGTTGATTGGCGTTAGTTCTTAAACGCGCCAGCGCGTCAGGACACGACTCTCTTTCACCTTCACCTCCTACCCTCTTTCTAGATATCTCAATGTCCTTCTCTAGTGGATCGGATAATTATTCACGTTGGCTCGCGTCTTCAAGACCT